>JBBPKN010000291.1:0-49867 GCA_038089275.1 Pulveroboletus cf. rosaemariae
GTTTTGATTCTGGTTCTGGCTCTGGCTCTTTTGCTATCTCTCGCAAGGCGGGGTCGGGCCTTGGAGACGACCATAGTGTATTTAGATCAAAGGATGGGCGCGCAGGTGTTTCCGCCTTGACGAGCTGCGTTGGCGAAGCCGCAATCACAGGGGACAGATCGGAGGATGGAGGAATTACCAGTGGTGGAGGTGGGGGTGCAAGCTCAGGTGGTGCAGGTGCCGAGTGGTCAGATCCAGAAGGCATGGTAGTCGTTTCCAGAGCAAGCGTAGGCAACTGATCACCAATTGCATCTTGCGGAGAGGGCTCGTCGTCCAAGTGAATGAGATCTGCAATATCTAGTTCCAGCTCGGGGGAAGACTGGAGGTCGGAGGTTGATGGTGGGAACAGTAAATGAATTGGCGGTCTGATTTGGTCACCCATAGGAGGTGAGTAATTGTCGTGGTGCATCGAAAGGGGACCCCACGTAGCACTCTCTAGTGTACTTGGTGACTCGGGAGGAACCGACCCCTGTGAGATTGAACTAGTTCTATCCCTCTGATGCTGTTCGGCAGCCTTTAGTCGCGCTTGCCGCTCTCTCTCCCGACGCTCTTCTTCCCAGCGTTCTTCCTCTTCTTTTTCCCGCTCTTTCTCCCGTTCGCGTAGTAATGTTGCCGACTCCCCGTTGACGTCTTCGATATCTTGTAAACCCTTGTGTGTGATCTTGGCGCGAGGGATGAGCGTCTTTTGGAGAATCGAATGTTCCAAGGCCTCCTTTTCGGCAAGCTTAATGGACTGCTTCGTCTCCTCATTGGCTAGATCCGTGGAGCTCATCTGAGAGACCTCCTTTGCTGAAATAGTGGCGTAGCATATTCGCCTGTGTATAGCAACACGGTCCTCTTGACTCAGGTTGAAAGTAAGCATACGGAAACGCTCCCTGATGGAAATATATTTATTCGATGGCGTCGACCACGAACAGGAGACTCACTTATACTTGGGTCCGACGCCTTGCTTTCCATGTTTGTCAAATTCTCCGTAGAGCTCGAACAGGCATTGTTCGAGCTCCGAGGCAAAGACATCCGCCTCGTTTTGGAGTCGTTGTTTGTCTTCGTCGGTGAGATCTTCTGGTTTTATATCAACCTTGCCGCTAGACCCGTCGTCGGCCTCCGCCTGAGGATACCTGAGGAAAACCGGACGAAACATGTCCCGGAACCTCCCAAGGCAGTACTTTCTGGCAGGGTCATCTTCAACCGAAATAGGGGTATCAGAGGACTTTTTGCGTTTGGATTCCCGCGCTTGGAGTGGGACGCTAGACTTGCGTTTAAGGTGAGCATCGAAGGCGGGTGACGCATTCCTCTCCTCCGAGAAAGATATGCTGAGCTTGCGAGCACCGGGACCATATGGGCGTGTGTCGGATTGGTGGTCCGAATCCGATGCGTAGATGGCGTGGCGCGTCCGGCGCTATTGATGCTGTGCGTCAGCAGGTGTGCATGACACAGCAGCAAAAGAGTACACACCCGCGGTGGCCGCTTCGTCTTGACTGTTTCTGGTTCTGCTACATACTCGTCTTCGCTATCTGGGTCCTCCTCCGATTCCGGGGGCGATAATGCGGGTGGTGGCGTTGGAAGTTGCAGGGGCTCATTTGAGCCATCTTGATCACGCAAGACGTCGACAAGGTCGGGATGCGCTTCTGGACCTTCCCACTGCACTGCGGACAGATAGGGTTGGTCAGCATATGTCGCCAACAAAAGCCACGACAAAAGCGGACAAAGAATGAAGGACGACCAAGGGACCCTGCGGCGACCAAGATTGAACGTATGGATCCAGTACGACGGGGACTTAATCTGGTCGTGGGCCATCTACGTTGTACGGGGCGCTCAAACTACTGGGACTCATACCAGATCGTCTGACTCAACAGGCATAGCTGCGCGCCAATAACGTAAAGCCTCTCAGCTTGTGAAGATGCAGAGCACCCGCGAATGGGCTGCAGACGCATAGACACGGCCGTTACGACAGCAACCATCGTGCGAGAGGGACGGATGGTCTGGCAGAGAAAGCGCGGGGGACAGGTACCTCAGACAACGGATCGCGAACAAGTTGTAGGGGTACAGAACTTATATGCTCGATATACATTGTGCAAGGACGGGAGCGCCGCTGATCGCCGTAAAAAGAGCAATTGAGACCGGTGACACTCACTGATCATGCGTCGACCGGTATTTTCGGTACAAGTAGGACAGACATACACCTCTAACGAATGGTGTGGTGATGAGTGAAAAAGGATGAAGGCGATAGGTCGGGACATACCAAGATCTTCAGCCTGCTCTACGCTGAGCTCCACACACCGGAAATGATACCTGGATTTAAAAAGGGATTGCACCATGAGAAGATCGGATGACGACGGGCGAGGATACACACCACTCTTGACACTCGGAGCAGAGGACCATCGGAGAGCCATCGTCGGGCTGGTTGCAGAGACAGTAGGTGTCGCTCTCGGCATGCCTCGAATCGTTTGCAGGCTTGGCTTGTGTCTTTGATCTACCGCGTGCTGTGCGCAACCTGGTCTCCCTTTCGACGTCACTCAGGGCGTCGCTTGTCCTTGTCGATTTTTCCCTTGGACGGGGTGTTTTAGGATGGAGGAGGTCCTTGGATGCTGATTTCGTTCGTGAGCGGGCAGGCATGACAATGGCCGTGCGGGTCAAAAGGACAGGAGCAATTCAAACTCCGAAGTTCCAGTTGTGGCATACAAGTTCCACTGCGGGGTCAGGCGTCATCAAGTCGAAACGCCCCCAACACGCCAGACCCGACGTCGCCAACAGGCTTCGACCCGTCGTCGCGCATACATCCAACGACTGACTCGTCTCTAGCAGAGCAATGTCGCCCTCGTGCAACTGTCACTATGTACATGTCACGTGCGATACAGCATGTCTGATGGCGATGGTAGTCACTCATTTGAATTAGAGTGGAAACACCCCCAAGCGCCCTGCCAAATAGGGAGGACACGGGCGTGCTAGCAGGTGCGCCCCACGGCGTCGTCATCGCTGACTAGGGAGGGGAAAGGGAGGAGGGGCAGAAGCGGGGAGGATGATCACCGCAGGCGAGATGTTCCCGGCCTTGCCATGCCCTGCACTGTATGCACTCGACGACCGGAACTCGTCAGGACGCGTCTCCTGTGACACTTTACATTGCCATTGGCCCCGAGAGGGCATATGTATAGGGTCTCCACATTCTCCACCTCCCACGCCAACTACCAGCGACCTTTTTTCCTTGCTTGGGCACCTTCGTTCAGCCCACGTTTCTTCCGTGAGTGATATCTTTCTGTCCCGCTGTGTTACCCAATCTCACCCCCGGTCGCTTTTTGTGCTTTGTCTCACGTTCAGCTGCCCTGACGTACTCGTTGCTCGCCGTTAGTCCTGCCAAGGTTCACAGTAGCTGGGAACCAGTGCAAGATCAACCATCAAGGCATCCTCCGGTCAGTTTCATTCATTTCTCGAGAAGATCTTCATCTCCTTTGGTCCTCACTTAAGTTTGCCATGCCACCGGCCTTTCCGTGCTCTTCCCCTCCTGTCTGACATGTGTATCCTTTACGACAACCTACTAACTTCCCTACTACCTTATATATCCCCCAGGCCACCGCCATCGTTATCGCGCACGTTCTTACTCTCCGTCAACCCCCTCGTTCGCTCCATCCATACCTCTTCCTTTCTTACCACACTCCGTAGGCTTGTTCTGATTGTGACGCTACATGCGGCCCATGCATGGCCCTCCTCGGCCTATCTAATCCCCCTAAATCGCATATTTTCAGTCCCTTGCAAATGACCTCACAACACCGTGCCAACCTCAAATCGCATCTCATCCAGTTTGTCCTTTCTTCGCGCGGCGCAGAGTCGCCCACCTCCTCCCATCCATCACTATGCCATGACGCGCCCGAGTCCTCACAAACGACATTCAGACAACGTATTCGATCCTCCTTTGAGCATGGTCTCAAGAAAGAAATGCGACCGAAGGCCGTAGTCTCATCTCCTGACGACGACTTTGAAGCCGTCTCCGTCAAGCGAAGAGACATAGATAAGCCAACGTTTGACGGCATCGACACAAGGGACCACGACAATAACAAGAGCAAGGCTGGCATGTTGAAGCGGCTCGAAACCAAAGTAGGGCTTCGACGGGCTGGTCACAACACAGACATACTCTCTTCAACTCCGACCGTATCTTTCGCCGGCCAGAGCATGGTTGGTGCAGAGCATGTAAACAACGCGGAGGGGCATGGTAAGCCTCGCGTGGCGGGGTGGACGGGCTTCATCACTCCTTCCCTACGACAAGCCTCAATGTCTTCGCCTGTCGTTCATCTTTCCTCATATCCTGCATCATCCCCAAATTCCCAGCCGGTCGCGACCGCCGACCCAGCACCAAGTCCTGCGACCAGTCCTGCTGCGCGTGACTGCACTCGTCGAATGAGTATGCAATCTACAACTAGGGAAATTAGTGCCCCACAACCCCTATCTCCTCGTCGAGAGTATAGAGGCACCACAGGTACTCCAGAACGAAATGGAACAATGTTACCGCGAGCTGGTACATCTAGACCACTTCCCATCCTTGCATCACCTCCGCCCAGTGCTCGGTCTTCCATCAACGCTCCCCGAAAGAGGAGTAATTCTCCCAATCCGCAACCAGGTGGGATGGGACGTTTGGGAACAGTGGCTGGACGGCCAGCGGTTACTAGTGCAACCCATCTTCCCTTCAACAGCCCACTATCCCCTCCAATATCGAGTCGTGTAGTGAGCCCTGGTCAGACTCGGACACCAACGAGGCGAGTGACTCCAACCTTTCGCCACGGCCCCGTTTCTGCATCACCTACGTCGAGTCCTTCGGCATCTCCCACGGCAAATATACGACCGTCATCTGACACCTCTCGACCATCTGTAGATAGTTATTGTCGATTACCGGCTGAGACTCCTCATAGAACACCTATGGAAACACCTGGACGAAGTTCAATGGATGCCCAACGGCGCCTGACAGCGTCACCTCCACCGCGACCGACCTCTCCAGCTTCTACCGCACGATCTCGTACTACATCTCCGTCCCAAAGATCCCCAGGATATGTCCACAATCGTAATTTCAACGCGTCTGTAGCCTCGCTTAGCTCTCCTTCAACTCCACAGCAGCGCGAACTCCTTCGTACTGCAACTTCATTACTGTGCAAGGCATTACGTAAACCGCCACCCCATTTGTCACGCAGCGAGCATGCGAGAGAGTGGGCCGAGGTAGAGGTACGACTGCAACCACTGGTACGACTCGAGCGCATCTGGGGGAAGAGCGGAGCTCTTCCAGGCGCAAGCCCGAACCAGGTCGGTGTCACAGGTCTGAGTTTCTCAGTCGCCAGTAGTGCTGGAGAGGAGAGAGAGAGGAAGCTTTTTTGCGAAGCACTTAGGGATGGGGTAGTTCTGTGCCAGTGAGTACTCCTCTTCCGAAAGCAGAACGCGTGACGGTTTACGCTCTTCAAATAGGTTGTTGAACATGCATGTCTCTTCTGCGGTTTTGAGAATTGATACACGGGAAGATGGCTTCAAGCGCACCAGCAACATTACTAAATTCCTCGCAGCATGTTCCTTTCATGGAGTATCTTCCAATGATCTCTTTTATCGTGACGATCTTATCGAAGCAACTCCGGAGACTCTATGCCGCGTGGCAAGAACGATCATCTCCCTCTTGAAGCTGTTTGACACACCGGTCATGGATCGGAGCAAACTGATGTATGGTCATGGGAGCAAGATCACCGGGGACGTGGCATCGAATAATAGCATTTACTCCTCACCTACCCTCTCCCGCGCCACCTCATCAACACCCAATCTAATACAACAACGATCAATTTCTTCTCCTAATCCTGACCGAGAATACTTGGCGTCACTAGAATTGGTTCTTCCTCCGTCGCGGTCAGATAGTCCTCAATCGGGAACCTCCTGTGGTACGGCACGTAATACCAGCGTCCCAGTCCGGATCGGCAGCTTAGAAGATGACGATGTTCCTTCTATCAAATTGGTCGCTCTGCCTCCCAAATCACCCCTGCGAACTCATTCCAGGTCGAATCATAATCATAATGGTGCCAGCGGCCTTCCACCAGATCCCAATTCCCTTGACTTTCCGACTCGCGAGTCTCAATATTCCAATCCCACCCAGGGAGATTCTGGCTCCGAGTTTCCACCCAGACAGTCAAGAACATCGAGTAATATCACGGAGAACACTGCATATTCCAGTATCTTCGACATTCGCCGTAATAGCAACGCCCAAAACAAGTTCGGCACTATCAGAACCGTCACCACCGAAACCACGTCACTTGGTTCAGAGATACCATCCTTCACCAGGACGGAAGCTAGTTCCGTAGCTGCATTCCTGACAGAAGAAATGACCAGGAAGCGCAGCGTCAGCGGAGACGCTTCGCGAACGAGAGATCGGAGACCCAGCGAGCCCGCTACTGCCGACCTTGTCAGTCTACTTGAGGAAGAGGAGAATAGTGCTTGTGGATCAAGCTCTCGTGAGACTGCTCGAGCCAAGCCCCCCACAGGTGGCGGCCAACGAGACCATGAAACGGAACAAGTTCGTGTTCGGCTCGGAAAAGGGAAGTGGCCTGACGATTTCATGGATGCCTTTCAAGCAAGCCCTCCTCAATCCATCCCAATCCAGGCCAAGACTAACCAAGAAGACCCGTCACATGGCTTCAGCCCGTCTTCCGCCTCTCCACCACGAAAACCATACCTTGTCGATGTTTCCCGTTCTAACGATTGCGCTGAGTTAGTTTCATCCTCCCCCCGCCGGCCCACCCATCGACCCAAGCACAGTGTGGACCCTGTACTCATGCCTAAAGAATCTATCTTGCGTCGTGATACTAGTCCTGATAGTCCCATTCCCGGTTCTCCTGGCTCCAAGATGGTTTTGCGCCGCTCAAGCACAAGGAATGGCGCTCGTCGTAATGGGATCTACGTGCCACGTGGTTCCTTGGATGACCCAGACAGAGAGGGCGGCTCGTCCGCGGTCCCGTTTCCTAGAGCGGTATCTGGAGATCACAGCACCCGAGCATCACCCACCCCCGATTCGCCATCAGGCCCAGCTAATAATCCGGATGGGTCCCGCATACGCAGCCATCTCCATAGCGAGTTTGACGACCCGTGGGTAAAACAACGCAGCCGACCCAACTCTTACGATGAGCTTGGAAGATCACGTCGTTCCAGGTACGGGAATTTCGTTGATCTCGAAATACGTAAATAATAGAAATGCCAGTGATCTGCCGGGTCGCGAGTCGATGGACGGCAGCACGACACGCCAGACGATTGTGGTGGAGGAAGAGGGTAAAGTAGCCATCCGATTCGTGAGTTCGTGTTTGGACCAGTCACTTTGTGTACTCATGCGTCTTTGCTTCAAGCAACTCGGCAACTGTATCGGTCGAGGTCAATTTGGGGTTGTCTACCGAGCTTTGAACCTGACTACGGGTCAGATGGTGGCTGTCAAGCGTATTCGACTGGAAGGTCTGAAAGAAGAGGAAGTCATGCAACTCATGAAGGAAGTTGACCTGATGAAAAGTTTGTCACACCCGGGCATCGTCAAGTATGAGGGTATGGTGAGAGACGAGGAGTTCTTGAACATCATCCTAGAGTGAGGGAATCTCACCTCGCACTACAATACTGGTCGCTGACTCTTGGCAAGGTATGCGGAGAGCGGATCGCTTGGACAAACGCTAAAAGCGTTTGGGAAACTCAATGAGCACCTTGTCGCCAGCTATGTTGTCAAGATCTTGGAAGGTCTGCACTATCTCCATAAATGCCAAGTTGTGCACTGCGACCTCAAGGCTGCAAATATCCTCACCACCAAGACCGGAAATATTAAACTTTCAGACTTTGGTGTCTCGCTCAATCTTCGGGCGATGGAACGCGAACTCAACAACGTGGCTGGCACCCCCAACTGGATGGCCCCCGAGGTGATTGAATTGAAGGGCGCTTCGCCAAAATCAGACATCTGGTCTTTAGGGTGTACTGTTATTGAACTTACTACTGGACGTCCTCCCTACGGAGAGATTGCGAACAGCATGACAGGTGTGTGTTACTCTCTGTTTATCACTAGGAGAGGTGGATTTGATTGGATAGTCATGTTCCGAATCGTCGAAGACGAGTTGCCACCACTACCGGATGATTGCTCCGAGGCACTCCAAGATTTCCTACGACAATGCTTCCACAAGGACCCCCTGCAGCGCCCAGATGCAGAGAGTCTCTGTGAGCACCCGTGGCTAAAGATGAATTGGGACGCGCTCAAGGTAAGACAACCTCGTTGCTCAGCCAATGACATGACTAATTTGTCCACTAGGAGCTCCGCCCTCAGGATAGTATCCCTTTCCTTCGCCGGGTCAGTGCCGACCTTCAAAAGACAGAAATCGCTAAAGTACTTGCTCACATCGATTCATCCATCACGGAAATGCCATCGTCAGAGCCTCACGCAGCAGAGGAACCAAGTATTCCACAACAAAATCTCACCTTTGGACCCGCGTCACCTCTCTCTGATGATACATCGGTCTCACCTCGAAATCATACTTTCGTAAAAACTATCTTTGGGAAACGTAAGTGACCGTCGCACCCTCAGCTTTACTCTGCTCAGCGAGTGTATGGTAGCGATGGTCTGTAGGGTGTGCCTTGGGAGCGTGAAGAAAAACGGGGTTATATGCGATCGATGTAGCCTCGTAGCCCACGCAAAGTGCGCGCAAGACGCGGCACCAAGTTGTGACCTTCGTTCACAGCTGCTATCGTATGCGCAGTTTGCGGAGAAGGGAAATTCCAATGCATTACATCCGTCCAACGATGGCACAAACACGCTTTTACTCCCTACGCACACATCGGCGGCGGTCCCCTCTGAAGTTCAATTCCTTACACCGTCCATACGTCCAAGTACTGACCTTGCCCCGTCCACTCCTAGCCCCGGGCAGGGGTTGCCCCCGAAGTCATCTGCTGCGTTCAAAATTATATCTGGCTTCGGTCGTTCGCGTTCATCTCTATCTGTCTATCATTCATCTGCCTCCCCATCGCCAATTTCTGTGAATAATGCAGAAGACAAAGCCCCAGAGCAGAAATCATCCAAGCTCAGGTACAATGTCAACTCGGCGGAGAGACCACACTCCGAGTCCAGCAATAGCACGGGTCCGAGGAGTGTAAAAACTGTAGACAGTCAGTCTAGTCGACAAGCACCGGGACGGTCCTTCTTCTCGATCGTGGAGCCCGATGCGGACTCTCCCTCTAGGGCCAGTCAACGTGCCTTTGAAAGTTCACCCTCCTCTAGAATTACTTCGAACGGCGGCTCTGGGTGCGAAAGGGTCCAGCAGGATGTCCCTGGAACCTCATCAAGGGACCCTGACTGCCTGAAGAAACGAAACAGCGAGAAACATTCTACCTGTGCGCTTCAATAGAGCCCCGCGGTTTACTCCATGACCCTCACACCTCCCTATTCATCTGTCTGCGGGCATAACTCACACTATTTTATAATCTGGTAATGTGTAGCCTGTAGATGTCACCGGACAGTATTCTTTGACAGAAACCTGTTACTTTGTTTCATCTGCCATCTCCAATCGCCTAGCTATATCGCATGTACGCATCCTTGTTTGTATCAGATAGTAAGTAGGACAATTTTGGCTATCTTGTGCCGAGTATACACCAGAGATGGTCCAGGGCCTTCGTTTGACATTGTGAAGGGAAGCGACTTCGCTACCGCTTACCTCTCACAGTCGACCTTACTAGCAAGGTACAGGGAACCGGTATCACCCCATATCTGATAGTGGGTGATCTTGTCTTCATCACCAAAGTCCAATACATATGTGAACGCTTCATCCCAACTTTCACTTTCGCGCGTGGTGATCCAACTGACGTCGCGGTACCTTTGACCGATACTCGGCATCTACGACATATTCTGAAAAACGCATGTCATCGTGAGTGTGACGGTTGAGAAGTAGCGCCGCACGCCGTGACGGCTTCTGAATGGGCTGCCCAAGAGAAGGGCAAACCTGGAGGGGACCATGTTCGACGACCGCATGGACATATCCATATCTTGGAGGAATGACTAAGGAGGGTCCTTGTGTGCAACATCATCGAGTGGCATCGCACGGGCGGTGTCGTCGTACCATCGGACTCGAGGTCCCGTCGGTAACATGGACCTGCCTCGTGTTGGCTACGCGAGCAAAAAAAAAGGAGGGGAGCGGAGCGCAAGAACGTCTTCGTCGCTAACTTCTTCAAACGATCTTGGCGCTGTAGGACCAATGCTACGACCTCAGGTAGCCCGGCCACTGTCGGAAAAGGTCAGCTTTGTGCCAGTACCGTGAGTCCCTGTCGCCACGGGCACATGTCAGGGGTCTCATCGCGCCAACTGGCTAGATACCCATCCACGGGCGACGATGACTCCCCTTCTATCCATCGCCAGGCAAAGCGTACGTTGTCTCGCGCGGTCCAGTCCGATACTCGGATCAAGGATCTAGACGTCAGTCAATTCACCTATTTCTTTGGCACCACGCGTGTTCAATCCAACTTTTTTTTTCTTTTTTTTTTCTCAGAGCAAGCTGCGAGAGCACTTGGGTAACTTTAGAGCCATCGAGTCTTCGATCAAAGGCGCACTGGCAGAGCTTAATGTGCGTGACAATAAGCTGGCGCGTCGATTTGTCGCTCATCTAAAACGTGTACAGAGAAATGTACAGCGGGCAGACCAAGCTTTGAACTCGGATATCCCCAAACTGCGCGACGAGCTGGAGGACTCGTTGGTTATTCTCCAAGATCTCTCCACAACACTTCCCCGTATTCGTTTACGTATCGCCAACATTCGTCACGCGTACGACTCGGGTCGAATGAAAGTGAGTCGCTGTCAGACAGCTCTTTGGGGTAATTTTACTGAATGCATGGCTCAGGCTCAAGAGCTCGTTAACAGTCTTTTGTGGTTGAACATGGACTTTCGTGAACGTTGGAGACTGATCATATTCACCTCTTCCGCGCCAGTATCTTGGCGATGGAAAGCACTCATGCGGCTCTCATTTGCCGTTCTGATGGTGATCTTTTTGTGGGTTGCCTGGACCGCTATGAGTGGTGCCTACCGAGCACATCGACAACGGCTCGTCTGGGGTGAGAGGCTGATGTCATGACAGTGCAATCATTTTTTGTGCTCTTGAATCGTCGTTTCTTTCATGTTGATAGACCTCTTCCTTCTGGGTAATATTTCACCACACCTGCTGTACTCCTTATTGTTCCTCAGTTATTCTCATCACTCCCCTTTATCTTACCACCCAAAGAACGACACCTTCGTGTATGTACCCGCATTGTATTGTAGAACAGAAGTCATTTCAAGACCAGTGGAATGCGGTCGACAGGGTGTTCCATGTGTCACGATTCTGATGGCTTGCGCACCCAGAACAAGTAATTGCACTCTGCGGCGCCCCACTGAGTCGCACCACGGGACATCAGTTGCCAGTTACCACTCCAGGGTACGTAGATGAGGCCGCGCACTTCAGCTTCTGTACGTGTGGGGAGGCCACGACCGTACGCGCTTGTTATCCAAGGCTTTCCAGGGCTATCTGGTGAAGAGTATGTCGAGAAGTACGACACGAGCTCTGAAGGGTTGATAAATTTGGAGTACGTGTGAGTCCCGACTGCGACCTTTCGTAGGAGGTGTTCGGCCGCCAGAATGGATAAAAAGTAAGAAAGGGGCGTGCGGGCAATAGTGGACAGGAAAAGATGGCCACCCGGCTGGCAAAGAGCTGCGAGTCAGAACGATCGGCACAGCACTAGTTCCGATGATACGTGCCTTCACGAGTTCTGCACAGGTCGAGAGGAAGTCAGCAGGGTTGTCGACGTGCTCGAGAACCTCCATCGAGCACACCACGTCATACCGTTCCGGCTCTTTAACGAGTTCCTCAGCAGGGGTGTTCCGGTACGCGAGTTCGCCACTCGAGATCGTCGGGATTAGTTCCGGGTCAGCGCAGGCATGCGCGGACGCAATACCGATATTCGATTCGGAGGCGTCGATGCCCAGTGTTCGTGCGCCCATCCTTGCCAGGCTCTGCACAACAAGAGGTACTTAGCCGTGGAATGAGAGAGAGCGGACGAATGTAGTCCTTACTTCAGAGAGTAGTCCACCGCCACACCCAACATCGAGGACGTCGAGTCCACGGAGAACGTCCCGCCTTTGCTCCATGTTGCGCCCTACTTCCTCTCCCCCTTCCTCGTGCGCAGTCTCGATCAGCTTTTCGCGGATGTATTGTACCCTGGTCGGGTTCATACGGTGCAGTAGTGCAAACTCGCCATGTTCGTCCCACCACAGGGAAGAGAGACGGGAGAAATGTGCAATTTCATCCGTGTTGACGCTCGGTGCGGCGGATGCGGTCTGGAGCGGACGAACGCGTCGTGGCCGACACGTTGCTCGCCGAAACGCAGTGGAGAGCATCTGAGGGTTTCCTTCCGGGCTAGTCCCGAGTACAAGGTGACCGGAACACCACAGCGATCGAACGAGGCAGGCAGGCGGCTTTTTCCATTCCATCCACAGTGACCGGACGACGAGTGGTCCGTTCAAGATCGTCGTACTCGACGACTATGCATGAGAGAGAATAATGATGCTATACAGATAATGTGATATGTTCTGCTCCAGGCTAGGAATCCCTCACAAACATCCACTTGTCCCCAACGCGTCGCATCCGACCGCCACCCTTCCTCTCCGTCTGCCCCCCGTCTACCGTCAAATCGTGCATTTCCCTCTTTTCGTCCGAGTAGTTCTGCGCCATCGGCTGGTCGTTGACTGCCAGACCGTCACTCGGCTCGACGTCTCCATTCAGGACGATGGCACAGGAAGGTTCAGATCGCTCTGTCATGTTTGTGTACCCACCTCCATCTCGGTAGTTGCCGTGGCCTCCTCCCCCGCCCGCGTAGTTGCCTCCGTCCCTGCCGCCTCCCCACCCACCGCTCCGCCGCGATCCGTGTTCTTCCCAGTTTTCTTGTTGCCCCTGACCTCCCTGTGCTCCATTGGGCTCGCCATTGGCCACCCCAGCGGCAGCCATGCTTTCATTCATCACAAAGTACATGAGCTCCTCCTGTGACGGCGCATAGTCGTAAGTAGCTCGCCACATGTTTCCCAGCGTTTCCCACGAGGAGGGAGCAGTGGCATCAAACGTGCTGATATCAAATTGGTCAAGACCAGGCTGCTGCCGTGACGCTGAGCTCGAGGCATGAGTTTCAGTACTCTGCGCAGATGTACTTGCAGCTACCGAAGGCAACTGATCAGATACAGGTGTATGATAATCTGGTGGGACCCCATGGGTAGGATCTACAGACGAGTCCATCGGAGCTAGTGCCTGCGTGTCTTCGGCCGACGTTGATCCGGAGGGCGAGTGGGACGATGCTCTGATATCTCGTCCAAATTCGTCCTTGCCATGTGGACTCGAAGGTGGTATAAGTGATACGGGCTGATGATGCGCGTCTTTGTCGTTCATAGGACGGCGTGGAGGACTGTATGGCCGCGCGTTTCGTCGTTTTTCCTGTCTGGGTGGGCTGCGCGAGCGACTACCTCTTGGACGCGAAGGTGAATCCCAATCCCGGTCGCGATGTCTGAAACGATCATGATTATGGTGATCATCCCACCGGCCACGACCGCGATAGCCACCACGAGCACCACCACGAGGATGTCGCTCGTCACGAAAGTTGCGTTGATCTCGCGCACGATCTGAGTACCCGTTGCGAGCGTATCGTGAGTCCCCCGGAATGTCAAAACGCGAGGCTCCTAGTCGTGAAGAGGGCGGTGGCTCTGGCATCGGATTCACGGCTGGAGAGGGATTCCTGTCCATTGGAGGGGGTGTCTGTCCTGGAGGTGTCGGAGAACTATCAGCGAGTTTAGCAGTAAGAGCTAGCTGTTGCAGGAGTGCCAGTTGAGTCTGCTGGAGTTGGGGGTCAGTATTTGGTGGTGTTTGGCTAAGCATCCCGTAATGAGCCTTGGACACGAGGCAAGTAAACGCAGGTCGCGTACCCCGGAGGCTGACCAGGACTTGTGGTCTGAGCTGCTTGTCCTAGCAAGGCAAGTAAGGTTGCTTGCACATCGGGAACTGGGGAAGTGGGAATGTGGGAAGCCAGTTGAGATGTCGGGGGCATTCGCGGGGATCCCATCGTGGCCGATAGATCGATTGGAGGTGTCGGATTTACGGCGCTCTCTGACGGAAAAGTAACCAAACAGCGTTTCAGTGATTACTCTCATTTCATTGGAGGCAGGGATGCCAGCAAAAATAGCTAGAATTACACGAGCGGAAGAAATACTTAGCGGCCACATGTTTTGGTTCTGATAAGCACCTTTTCGTACGTCCGACAAGATATCCCCCAGTCGTGTTAGTACCGCCGAAGGAAAAGTATTCGATTTGGCCCATATGTCATGAATTTTCTTCGTCTTTTCCTGTGGTTAGAACCGAGTAAGAATGCTTTGTTAACTATCCCTTTAAGAGTGGCAGAGGTCACGTGATGGAGCGCGCTACAGGCTAAATGCAACTGGAGCAGGGTTCCACAGATGACCTAAGTTGCGACGAAATCGAGACCATTCGTGCATAGCCAGCGACCGAGCGCAGAGTATCATCTTCATGGAAGAGCATGCTCCAATAACTAACCTTTATTTCAGAATTACCCAGGGAGACCATGTCCTGAAAAAGTCCGTCCAAGACACCTTCAATCTTGAGGAGAAACGTCGTAGCATTACCCCTTGCCGAGTTGACATCACCCGTTACGCCACGTTTGTTCACCGAACTCCTAGCAGCACGAGCCAAAGCGTCGAAAACATACAAGCTGGATACTTTGGCAGAACTCGCTAATGACTTGTGAGTTCGGTATAGAATTGCAACAAGTTTGGTGTCATCCTAAAACATCGTCTATCAATTTTGTCAAGGCGCAAAGTCCGCGGCAAACGCACCTCGAGCGATTTCATGGCGATCTCTGTCAATCTATTCATTTTTGACGCAGACAGCCGTTTTGCGCTCACGACCTCCTTGAGGGTATTTTCGAAGTCCTGAAACCTTGACAATCAGGCGCAACGAAGATAGTTTTCTTTCCACACACCTCAAGGGCAGTCATGTTCAGTGCTCATGCATGGGCTTACCTAGCAAAGATGATAAGTTCAAGTGGGGGAGGACGACCAAGTCGGAGGGTCACAGACAGTGGCGTAAACCAGGCTGTGTTTGCTTGTGTTATGGTTCCGTCTGCCACACTTGACTGGGTGGCTGAGCTGGTTCATCGCTGCGGCTCGATGTCGACCCGGGCGAAAGCGACGTTCGCTGCCTCATGTGCTATCTCTGTATTCATCATATGGGGCGTTCACTACCAACAAACCAAAGAACGCGATGTATGTATTAAATTTTCTCTGCTGTGCACACGCTTTCTTATGATGCATAGCTCATGTACCAAGGCGTACTACGCGATGACGAGCGCAGAAGGGAAAAGATGCAGCAAAGGCAGCAGGAATTCGAAGAGTCGCAACGTAGGCGAGAGGTATACGCACGCACGCAGACTGTTATCTCTGGCGAACGAAGTTGACACCGGTAAGCTAAGCTAGACAAGGTTAGTCATTACATGGATCATACTCGTTCTAACGATGTGGGTATAGTATCATAAAACGCTTCATATCTAAATCGGTCACTCCACAATATCCCACGAGGAGTGGACGTCGACGTAGCTAGGGCTTTCGATAGACAACGACCAAGTTATAGGCTATAATCTTGTATAGTGCGTGGTCACGTATTCCGAGTTCGTTATGTGGCTTATGTCGGCAGCAGAGACTCGCTGTCATGGAATTGCAACCCCCTCTCATCTTGCAACCGGAGTTGCGACTTCATTGCGCTGTAGAGTCCGAGTGACTTCACCAGTTGATGGGAGACAGGGGTTTGCCTACAGTATAATCTGATCACGTGATGGTCCCCAGCTGGTCACCATTTTTGCGGGTACCGCCCGGGTACCTTAATTCTTCAAGTTTCGAACTTCAACGTTCGGTCTGCCGTGTGTCGTTTTTTGGGGGGTGGGCGTGAGCAGAAGTTGGTGGACGGTAGATTTGGGTATCGCAAGGTATGCTACCTCATTAGAAAACATTATGCATCTCACACACCAACCGGAAGGTGGGATGATACACTCAGCCCTCCTTATTGACGAGATCCTTCAACTCATATTCGAAGCCATCTTGAATGATAGCAAACCATCGCTATGCCGTGTTGCAAGGTGTTGTCAAGCCTGGAAGGACCCTGCCCTAAACCTCATTTGGAGACAACTTCCATCTTCCGTACCGCTGTTCTCTCTTTTGCCAGGCCTTTCGATGCAGAATGGTGACATTGTTCGTCATCTGTCACTCTACAGGGACAATAGTCGCTGATTTATTAGTAGCGGCTTGACCTGATGACGCGAGATTTGACATTCACAGCCTTCAATTCGTATGCTATTCGTGTCAAGCACATCGTACACCGCCATCGCATGCTTGTGGACCTGGAAAGCATTCCTATGCATCTTTTTCACTCACTGAGCAACCTCGAATCTGCCCGCATAGACAACAGGGCATTTGGGGAATTCGCTGTGCGTATGAGCTTAGCTCCTCGGCTTCGGACTCTCGTACTGCAAGTTGGTTACATCAAATTCAACTTGGCCTCGACGACCGTATATGACATGATGTCACTGTTGAATGGGTTCTCTTCATTGCAGCAATTACATGTTAGAGGACATTCATCAAAATGCCTTCACACACCTCTCAGCAGTATCACAACTTTGCGTTCGTTGTCACTGCATCTGTCGTCCTTAACGGGGTGGTCCTTATTGACAGTGTCCACCTTTCCTCTCTTGGTGAATTTCGACGTACACGCAGACCACCTATCACCTGATGACCTGTCCACTGCAATTGTTCGAGCCCATCACACTTCTTTCTTCCCTGCATTGGAAAACCTGAAGATCCGTGCTCAGCCGGCACTCGTAGCATTGATACTTCAGCAATTGCCTCAGAATAAGCTTCGTTCCCTCTACGTAGACGCGACAGGTCCTTCCCCACTGTCGGCGTTTGATTCCCTGTTCAAGGCGATGTCAGCCTTGCCGCTACATGAATTCACTCTTGAACATGTTGTCGCTGTCGATGAGTCTGAGGATGCACGTACGGACAGTCCGGACAAACGCTTCACTCTCGACCACTTCCGACCTCTTTCAAAGTTACCCCTTAGATGTTTTATACTTGACTCCTCATTGCCGCCGGATCTGTCGGATCCAGCGATCGAGGAGATGACCAAGTGGTGGCCACTCCTCAACCGACTCGAACTAGGAGCACACACTGCCGTCGAGAACGTGGAGACGACTTGGAAGCCTAGGAACTCGTTGGCGAGTCTTTCTGTGTTGGCAACGGGGTGCAAGTACCTCAAGCATCTCGCCATTACTCTGGATGTGGATTCGCCCCCGTTTGCAGATCGAGGACCGCTTCCTCTTGGTCTTCATCCCCTTACTTCACTATCGATCAGCTCTCTTTCCCGACCTGACATCCCATCGCTTTCGGCGCTGCTTTGCAAGATGTTTCCGTCTTTGGTGGATATGACCCCCGGGTTTGTCGGCAAACATGAGGATTCATGGGCTGCCGTTCAGGCCATCGTTTGCAATCGTGTTCACGGGAATTCATAGCGACGTATTACTAGAAATATAGACCTAGACTATCGTGATAGACGTAGAACGGATTACCTAAATCTCGCTGAACAGGAGCGTGAACGTTGACCACATGGATTGTACTGCAGCTGGTTAATTAACATATGATGGATATTTGCTCGGCAATACGATGACATTCAGTCGTACACACAACATATCAAGACATCGGTCTAGTCTACACGACCGGCGGCTTGGTGCCAGGGGCGAAGGTGTAGGTCAGACCGCACTTGCCACAGTACTGGCGGTCTTTATGGAAGGCCATCTGTGGACCGAGAGAAATTGAGCAAATACGAGACAGGAAACATCTCAAGAGCACGTACGAAGACACCCGCACCACACTCGGCAGTGGGGCACTCACGGCGGAGGCGCTTGATCTTGCCATCCGAGTCCACCTTGTAGTACTTGAGAATGGACATCTTCGCCTTCTTGCGCTTGTGCTTGATCTTCTTGGGAGTCTAACGTGTCACTCGTACTTCAGTCTCACAAATAACGGCGGGGATGACGTGTGACCAACGTTGTAGGTCTTCTTCTTGCGCTTCTTGGCACCACCGCGAAGACGAAGCACTAGGTGGAGGGTAGACTCTTTTTGGATGTTGTAGTCGCTGAGAGTGCGACCGTCTTCAAGCTGCTTGCCGGCGAAGATCAAACGCTGCTGGTCGGGGGGAATCCTACATGATCATGAGAAGATTGAAGAAGTAGAGGGAGCGATCGACGTGCCCTTCCTTGTCCTGAATCTTGGCCTTGACATTATCGATGGTGTCAGAAGACTCGACCTCGAGAGTGATGGTTTTGCCCGTAAGGCTGCATTTAGCAGTCAAATGTGCAAGTTGACGGTGAACAGTGAACGTACGTTTTAACGAAGATCTGCATCTTTTAGGATGCTCTTGTCTGTCCAACGAACTAAACGGTGGAGTCGTCGACAAAAGCAACAGCCGTTGCTGTAGTCGATAAGAAAGTGGTCGATGCGCAGTGTCGAAACCTTAATTTTCTGTGGATGGTCCGTGCGTGGTAAACTAAGACGTGCATATGTTTGATTATGTAATCAAGAGGGTCGCGTCACGATCATTGAGACGCGTTCATTACAAAGGCGTCTTGGTTGAGTGCTGGAAGCGCGACCTTGCATCATGGACAGCGACGACGAGATGGACATAGATTCTGTCATCCCTTCTGCATCTAAAGGAAAGGAGAAAGTCTCAGACATTATCGCATCTTCCGATGGTGATGCACTACCCTGGTATGTCCCTCGCTCTGCGCGTCTTGGGCCCACCTCTTTATCGGCTATCCCTTCAGGGTGGAAAAATATCGACCAGTTTCGCTCGGCGACGTCGTTTCCCATAAAGACATCACGTCTACAAGTAGGCATTATCCTTAGGTTGCTCTTGCGATCACTCATGCCTGACGGCAGTCGAGAGATTCATCGAGAAAAACAGACTGCCACACTTGCTCTTTTATGGCCCACCAGGCACGGGGAAGACATCAACCATATTGGCTATTGCAAGACGAATATACGGCGACGCGTATAGAAAGCAAATTCTTGAAGTGGGTGCATCTTGAGCAGATTTTTTGCAGTACTCTGACATCGTGTTAGCTTAATGCTTCGGACGACCGAGGGATTGACGTCGTACGCGAGCAAATCAAGCAATTCGCTGAAACCCGTACACTGTTCTCAAAGGGTTATAAACTCATTATCCTCGACGAAGCAGATATGATGACACAGGCAGCCCAAGCAGCTCTCCGCCGCGTGATCGAGCAATATACCAAGAACGTCCGTTTCTGCATCATCTGTAATTATGTCAACAAAATTGCCCCTGCGATCCAAAGTCGATGTACACGGTTCCGGTTCTCACCCCTACCCCTAGTGGACGTTGAGAAAAAAGTAGACAGTGTCGTGGCGGCCGAAAGGTGAGTGTCAAACAATGTGATCCCTCCAGAGAGGCACAGCTGAAATGCATACTAGAGTGAACTTGACCCCTGACGGAAAGCAAGCGCTTCTTAGACTCACAAAAGGCGATATGCGAAGAGCACTAAATATCCTTCAGGCATGCCATGCTGCCTATGACACTGTAGGGGAGATGGAAGTCTACCATTGCACCGGAAGCCCACACCCATCGGACATCGAGACGATTGTTGGCTCTATGCTCTCGGATGAATTTACAACGTCTATACAAAGTATGTTGCTTTTCGTCGGCATGACTGAAGCTAATGTGCGTTTCTACAGTGATAACGGCGCTGAAGACCGAGCGTGGCCTTGCACTCCAAGATTTGCTTTCTGGTGCATATGAGTATGTAGAAACAATCGACTTCAAGTCCCATGCTCGAGTGTACTTGTTGGACTTTCTTGCGACCATAGAGTGAGTGACCACGCTAGTATCTTTGCATTCGTCCACTTTTGTCTTTTCCCTCTAGACACAGATTATCAACCGGTGCGAGCGAGAAAATCCATTTATCGGCTTTGCTAGGTGCCTTCAAGAACACTGTTGAATTACAGTCCAAGTGACTAGAATACTGGGTTCGGCACTGATCTTCATCACAAAGTAGTCCTCCAAATTGCAGTTACAATACTTGTTAATATCATGAATATGCAACTATGATGCTATTCAACAAACTCTTGTTGGTCCTCAGTGTGAGCCAACGTTTCAGACTATAATGACGCCTGTCGCATTAATACTTGCAACTCTTCGGTCTCACTGGACTGGCTCGAGAGGGGGGATGGTTCTGGGTGCAGTGCGAAGTCCAAGAACCACTCCTTACTCATGTAATTCCGAATACTTGTGAATTTCGGTCAGTACCTCTGTCAAGACGGCCAAACGTCCTTACCTATCGGGCAATATCACGACAACGTTCGTGCCCTCTGTCTCGGCAAACTTGCGTCCTTGCTCAGATCTCAGCCAGGCTAGAGCACCACTGAGTGCACTACCACTACTGCCCCCAACGAGAAGTCCTTCCTTTCTCATGAGGAGCTGGACAGCTTTAAAGGCCTCTTGGTCGGTTGTCTTTAGCCAAGTGTCAATGTCGTCCGGGTTCCTCGAGAGGACTTGAGGAACAAAGTCATAGCCGATGCCTTCAATGACGTAGGGCTTGCCAGCCCCGTGGTCATTGAGGGAATCAGGAAACGCGAGGACGCTGCCAACCTACAAATTATGCGTCAGTAACCACGATGTACGTGGTGATGGATGATGCGGACTGGATCCACTCCGACGACAATGCAACCAGAATTGTGAGCCTTCAACGCGCGAGAAACTCCAGTGATGGTGCCTCCGGTACCTGCACTAGCGACCAAGACGTCTACCTTCATCGATGATAGCTTCGACGAAGACGACGGGGTAAGGGTGACTGCGTCGATGATCTCTGGGCCAGTCGTGTATTCATGGGCCAACGGGTTGTTTACCTGTTCACAGTAAGGACCCACTCGAGCCGAATGCAATCTGTGATACCTACGTTGCGATACTGATCAAGAATGACGGCGTGGGGGATTTCACGCTGGAGCCGCTGTGCAACTCCTACGATCGTTAAGGAATTCAGCCACGAGGGATGGCAGAGATGCGAGGGGGGTTCTACCTATATGGCTATTGGGTGAATCCCAAGGTTCTGTGTCAGGTGTGCGAACGACTTGGGCTCCGAGTGCTCTAAGAAGGGCTTCCTTCTCCCGCGACATCTTATTGGGCATGGTTATGATGACCGAATACCCCTTATCTACCGTATTCAGCATTCATTCGACCGTGGGGCAGATGCCATTACCTTGATCGCACATGCCATGGCAAGCCCGATGCCTGTCCATCCCCCTGTTTCAAAAAAGGACCGTATGGGATATACAAAGGGACAGACCTGTATTGCCAGAGGTTGGCTCGACGACGACACTTTTTCCAGGAATGAGTCTGCCCTCCTTTTCCGCAGCAAGCACCATGGCCTTTGCGATTCTATCCTTGACTGAACCGCCGACGGAGAGGAACTCGACCTTGCCCACTAGGGAAGGGTCATGCTTACGAACGGCGAGCGAGGTGGTGGGAAGCACGTACACAGGTTGCACTTGAGTCCCTCCTCGCTGGCGATCCTGTCGAGTCGGATGAGGGGGGTATTTCCAACAGCATCGAGGGCACTGCCTAGAATATGGCGGGGAGTGGTCATGGGAGGAGGTAAGGAGGTAAGCGGGGTTCGGCCGCATTTATGACCGTGTCGGACCGGATCTCTCCATGCCCGTCACGCTGCTGTGCGAGCACGCTTTATCAGACCTGACTGACTGAATCATATACCGTACGCGGTTTGGCTCATATTCAGGGACATGGTTGTAAGAGAGAGATGGTCGTGAGATGAGACGTGACGAGTGCTGTATAGCAAGATACAGACGTGTACTAGTCAAAAATGTCACCCGTTCAAGGGTCTCATGATATCCAAGTTCAATGGCCAGGGCTTCCCTATCCATGTCGCGAGTTCCGCATGGTCCCTGTATGAATCGCCAGTGTTTGGGTGAACGAAGACGCTGGTGATGGCGCGGGGTTAGCAGCCATCGCGTACTATAGCTGACTGGACCTCATACTCGCAGGGGCCACGGTGCACGACGAGCCAGGCAAAGAGCGCCCCTGTCTGATGGGGAGTGGACGTGTTGACTTGAAACATGGCGGTCGGGTGGGGTCCTGGACAGGGGGGATCATGCGTGTCCGTGGTGGGATAGATGAACGTCTGACGTACCGATTGGTTTGTCCCAAAGTCGACCCAGCGGGAGCTGTACGGTAGATGAGCGAAGAAACGAGAGAGGGAGAGAAGCGGTGCCTCTGGGAACTCGCGCGCGATACGCGCATAGAGTTGCTTTACGTGTTCAGTCTGTTGAGGGGAACTGTGCATGTAGTATACTACGCCACGCTAAGCAAAGGGTCGGGAAGAGCCTTGGCGGACTTGCCATGGAAATCAAATCCGGGCGAATGTGTCTTTATGGGTGCGGGGAACTCGTGATAGGCAGGGGAGAGAGAGGGCTGCTCGTCGAGAGCCGAGCGCAGGGGCATGATGGAGGAGGGCGACGGGACGCTACGGAACACCGCATGACTCTTATCGCGCACAGCCTGTCGGACAATGGACTTGGAAGGGGGTATCCGCCTCGTTCCTGCCGCAAGCGAACTCCGACCGAGTTGCAGACTGACCGGGAGAACACCAGACGCGTCTACCCAAGCACCCGAGTGCGACGTGGCGGACGTTGAGCACGGTCGAGGGGTCAAATAAAAAAGTAAGATGAAACGTGGAAACGCGAGCGAGAAGCGAAGTCGTGAATATTAGCGTACGGGTTTCGACGTACAGCCGTCTGAACGGAGACGCCTCCGTTTTTTCTCTCTCTCCTTGCCTGCTGGAGGGCTGCCAGCTACTTTCTTTCCCTGGCGATAGACATTGTCCTCCTGCCCTCGTTTCCTCTCCTCGAATGCGGTCCCTTCCCCTCTCCCAGTCACCGCCTTGGCTGGCGCGAAGTCAAGCGGATCCGACCCCATCTTTGGTCACCCATCAGTCACAGACCTCCAGCCAACTCTCTCTTCCTTCTTCTACTTTCACCTCGCCCCGCGCAACGTCAAAGACGCCCATCTTCAAGAATACCTCTCTCAAGGGCTTCCAGTCCATATTCCACCGCAAACCATTTCAGTCTCCCTCCCAAGTCTCCCTTCACGCCTCTGACCCTTTCCCCGATAACCACGACCATCATCCCTACGCGGCTATGCCCCCGCCCGCCCCCGTCGTCTCAAGCAGCGATACCCTCGAAGACGAACAAGAATGTCCCGTGTGTCTTGAGCCTCTCAGTTTCAGCTTCAGGTTGCCAGGAGAAAAACCTCATGTTGTCCCCGAATGCGGCCACTCCCTCCACGAAGTGAGTACACTCGTCTGCTCAGTCCCACTCTGTTACATCCCCATCCTCTAGGCATGTTTCACTGCCGTCTATGGTCCTCTCCCTAGTCAGTCGAGGTCCACTGCCCCTCGCAAATCGAACCTCGGCGTGTGCGGCGTCTGTCGCCGTCCCATGAAAGTTGGCGATGGCGACAATGCCAAAACTAACAGTTGGTGTTTCTCCCATACAAGTCAAAACAGCTTTCATACCCTCTGTAGAATTGGCCGCTCTCACAGGCATGGGTGATCCACTTGCCCCCGCAGTCTATCCCGGCCGCGATACATTAGCCTCGCGGAGTCGTCGCATTCCAGTGCCAAGCACGACAACGTCATACAACCCCATGGACGATGACCCCACTGATCATGCCACTTCTGTAAAATCAACGCCTAGTGAATCTCACTATATCGTCGCTCCTTCCATCCAAGTCCGACCCGAATTCTCATCCATTTCCAGATCTGGGGACACTTCCCAGCCTCTCACATGTATCGTCATCATTGAACTCCCTGCAAGGCGTAACGTGCCACATATACCCGGACCAGTGGTGTCAGATCCATTTCCTCTTCGAAATGCCTCCACTCACACACGACAAGAGGTCGAAGCACCTCAACCGGCTTCACGGGGCTCAGAGCGACAGCCTCCACATCACCCGTCGTTTGATGGATGGGCTCCCGCATACAATGCTGCCGATACCGAATCCTCACGGTATGCACCGTCACAGTCTCTGGAGGAAGAGTCTCCCTTCAGTGCGATCGTCGATGATCTCAGAAATCGAATTATTGACTGGAAGGGTCATGCGCTGTCTGGGCTTGGCCCGTTGCAGATGTACGACCTACTCTCCGTCCGCCGCGACACACTTGTCCGGGAATTTTTTGTCTATTTATTCAAGGAGGCTATCATCTGTGTGGTGGAGGAGAAGAAGCGCTCCCTCGGTCGTTTCCTTCATTCCCCTGTGTTTAACGACTCGTCCACTGCCGTGTCTGGGTCGAGCAACCAATCGAAGGGAGTTCTTAGGCTAAAGGGACGTATCTACGTGCGACACATCAAGCGGATTACGGTCAACATGGCTGGAGATCTAAGTCTCACGATCGAGATGGAGGACGAACGCCTGGATTCCTTCATTCTCGTCTTCAAGGATCGCTCTTCACTTGAAGCGTGGAGAACCCAGATCCAAGCCCTCGTCACTGCCTTCCAACAGCAACAAGGGAATCATTCACCTGCACTTGGTCGCGGTCTGGACGTCGAGGAATTTAACGGCTTAGAAAAGGTGCCTCGTGCGCTAAGTGGTAGCACGGCTTCTACCACACTCAGTGCCGTAGACAGTCTTCTCCAGACATCTTCACGGTCCACCCTATCGTCGGCCACGTCACAAGGTTCAATTCATCAGAGGCCGATACAAAACAAGTTGCAGACTCTGAGCGAGGAAGATGCGATGTTACGTTACGATGCTCAACCCTCTGGCGTCGTAACACCCCATGTATCGTCCGAACTGTCCAATTCCCTCGCCCCTCTCCCTCACCCACCCCTTGACTTAATTCTCATCATATCCTTGCCTCCTCCAAATTCACCTCGCAGCACCGCAGATCTCAAAACACGTGTTATCAAAACGTCACTTGATTTTGTTCTCGCTTCTCTTGGAATAAAGGACCGACTGAGCTTGGTGACATTCGAGGTTGGGACAGGAGGGCGAGTACGAAAGACGCCTTATCTGTGCCCTGGCCGGGCCCACAGCAGAAATAGATTGCAGAAATTCATCGACGAAATTGGACGCCAAGACAACAACCAGAGCATGGAAGATGAATTCTTGATTAGAGCATCCAAAGATGAAAAGACAGACGTAGTAACTGCCGTGAATCATGGTTAGCGATCTTCTTCATCTATCCATGGCCAGGGCGTACTGACCCGCATAGGTTTTGATATCGTATTGCAACGCAAGTCACGTAATCCCGTTTCAGGGATGATACTTGTCAGTGACGCCGCGGATAGCACAAGACGTGCCCAGATGGATCTGGTTCTTGCTCGCGCCGAGGCAGCCAACATGCCTATTCATTCGTTCGGTTATGGGCGCTCACATGACCCTGCCTCCCTCTGGCTTATGTCGAACCACACCAGCGGTACATATACGTTTGTCAAGGATTGGTACGATCTTCGGGCATGTCTTGCTGGTTGCGTGGGCGGCATGATGTCAATAGGCCTGCTCAACATGAAGCTCCACATGAAGATCGTTGATGGGAGACGTTTCCGCATTCGCAAGGTCTCTGGTGGACCCCCATCAATTTTGTCTACTGTCGGTCACAACGTCGACATTGATGTCGGTGAACTGCGGTACGGAGAGTGCAAAGAGATGCTCATCGAGTGCGAACTCGATAACACCGAAAGTCGTCATACAGCAGCCGGTCAGAGCGGCAGTCGAACTCCCAATGCAACCGACCGATTCGTGCAGTCCATGGGCCTCGATTCACTGGCTATTGAGGACTCTCCGGATCTTGTGGATGGCATGATGGATCGGATGATTGATGAAGTTCCCGTATTTGAAGTGGATGGATCTTTCTATGACCCTGCCGCAACGAAGCAGATATCTCGGCTTGCGCATCCTGTACTGCTGACCATCACACTCCTACCTATGCCTACACCGAGCTCGCCAAAACCCCATAAACCGTCGGACCCTGTCATTGTTCGGCGTCGAATGGAACTCCTTGCATCGGACATGATTACCCGCGCGCTTGTCCTAGTCTCACGAAAAAACTTTCCACAGGCACAGAAAATCATGAACGAAACTAAACGTATCCTCCACACAGTTCTTCAAAACATATCCAAGACGCTACCTGCGCCCAATAACGACGGCTCTACTATACGCAATCGCAAAGAAGTGCTTATTCTCGCTGCAGTTCGTACCCTACAAGCTATCTTGCAGGACCTGCAGATCTTGTCTGAGGCACTAGAAGAGAACGTGGAGTTGTTCGCTCACGACCAACGCAACCTGGGTGCACAACAGGTAAGCATGCAGTTTTTTTTATATATCTTGGAAACAAGCCAGCATTCTCTCGTAGGCTATGATACTGCGCGACCAGAAGAGCTGGAGCAACCGAAGTGCCACCGAGCGTGTGTTCTGGACCATCGACAGTTCAATCGAGCTTGTCTCTCGGAGCGCCGACTGGGTGGCACGCGACTAGCGTCTCATACCTTTCTCATTAATCGACATTGTCAACCTTGTCCCTTGTGGCCGTCCTACTCGTCGTGTGTTGTTTGTCCAACTCTCTCTCACTCTTTTGGCTGTGTTTTCAAGCACTTTTCCCTATTGTACTTGGCAGTGTGACGAAATTCGTTTGCTGTGTGCGTGCTCTGATTTTCAAGTCTCAGTGTTCTTATTCTTGTTCTAGTTGTGTGCTAAGTTACCCCATTCTCGATGTATGACGAGCACGTGATCGTAGATGCGCACCCGGAACAGACAGTTAATATCCTATAGTACCCTTTCTCTGGATTAGTACATCATTTTCACCGCCCGCTCCCAGAAGGCAGGGAGAGTAATATAAATCGGTCATTTGTGTTTTATACAAAGTATCGTTATGCAAGATGACCGCGAGTGGATTCGAGAGGAGTTGGAGAGTTCACGTGTATCCTAACCGCTGTCGCTCCTCCTTGCCCCGTTCCAACCATTTGACTTTGCTTTCCGTTTCTGTGAGAACATCATCCCAGGCGACGAAAAGCTCCGAGAGTGTATCTACCTGGGAACAACAAAAGGAAGTCGACTCGGGGATTTGCGATCATCAAACGACACGAACTCACATGTGCCGCATGACGATCCACCAGGGTTGCGATCCGTTTCTCCAAAGAAGCGACCAACCTCATATCTTGTTCCTGCGCCGCGAGAAGCGCATGCAATCTCGGCTGCAACGCTCCACAGTCTGAGCGAATGATACCACGCCGGTCAGCAAATTATCGTGAAAGGTGGGAGGAAAGGTGGAAGAGAGAGAGAGAGAGAGGTGTGTATTTACCCCCTATTTTCCCTGCCGACAGTACTCCCTTTTGTTCGAGTAGTTCAATCTCGCGCATGTCGCAGTCGGCGGCACGGATGTCGGGTTCCATTTCTGAGAGGAGGGCATCCAGTTCCTCTGGCGACATACTTTCGTATGTCGGCGCGGGGCCCTGCAGGGCCCCGGAGAGGGTAAAAGCAGGCGTGAGCAACTGCGCATGCTGGTCATCTAAAACACATCTCAACCCAAAAAAGCCGAGTGGGGAACGCATCGAATAAACGAAAAGAAAAGAAAGAAAAAAGGGAAAGCGGTGGGAGGAAGCGACACTTGCAGTAAACGCGTACATTGATGCATAAATTTTTTGAGGCCGTCGTTGGACTCGACGACGTTGTTTAACCGACGCTGGACATCCCCGGCGAGACGAATGAGGCTCTCGCCGGGTTTGAGCTCGGAAAGGGGTTTATCTCTCCCTTTACGGTCGCGTGTTTCTTGTCGGACG
This sequence comes from Pulveroboletus cf. rosaemariae, assembly GCA_038089275.1. NCBI lineage: Eukaryota > Fungi > Basidiomycota > Agaricomycetes > Boletales > Boletaceae > Pulveroboletus > Pulveroboletus cf. rosaemariae. The sequence goes on from JBBPKN010000291.1 coordinate 27,995, forward strand.
CCAAGGAGGAGTGCCTCCAGCCAACGCAGCCGTAGTTCTAGCGAGAGAACGGGATTGATAGTGCTGGGCGTTGGGTCTATCGGTCTAGTCGGATCATGCACCTGGGAGGGTGATGTCGCGGTCTTGGGGGGAGATTCAGTGCCATCGAGGGATTCAAGCACGTCTTCCGAGTGCTCAGGCGACGCAACGGCCATGCTCGCCATGTTTCCGTCGCAGCCAGCGAGGGGCGGTGGGGAAGATGGTGGAGTAGACGACAGTACGCGTTGTCTCTGCAAATCTCCCAAGAAAACGCTCCCGAGTGCAGACATTACAGAGTTAAGTTAAGTTAAGAGCGGCACAGAATGGATACAAACAGAAGTCGTTAAGCAGACGACTCGCTCATTTCGATCGCTAATTGATGGTACCTTGTCTTCGTCCTCCCACTCAACGACTCCCAGATCCCCCATACTACACTCTGTATGCCTCTCCACAGACCTTCACCCCATCCCCGCCCACTCACCTCTCCCATCTCTGCCTCTCCTTGCAAGACACTCTCCACAGGTCTTTTCCACCGCCTCAACAACAGCGAGCTCGTCACCACACTCACACTCGAGAACGCCATTGCAGCACCTGCCATCATCGGATGCATATAAATGCCAAAGGGAAGGAGTATTCCCATCGCAAGCGGGATCCCCAATATGTTATAGATACATGCCCACGCAAGGTTTCTCCGGATCGTACGGAAGATGGTACGAGAAAGGTGAAGGGCCGCAACGACATCGAGGGGATCAGAACGCATAAGGACAATGTCGGCAGCCTCAATGGCAATAGATGTACCGGTGTGGAGGGCAATACCAACCGTAGCAGCGACGAGTGCAGGGGAGTCGTTGATCCCATCTCCAACCTTCCGTAGTGTAAAATGTCAGGTCAGAGCGAACACGGATCGAGTTCAGGCTTACCATAGCAACTCCCTCCTTTTTCATCATTTCGGACACAAGCGAAGCTTTGCCCTTTGGACTCATATTTGCCCATACGTTTTCGGGTCGAATGCCCACCTGCTTCGCCACAGCTAAAGCAGTGCTCATCCCGTCGCCTGTCATCATGCCAACTTCAATACCCATCGCATACAAAGCCCTGATGGCCTGTGCAGAAGACGGCTTCGGCGCGTCTGAGAGGGACAGTGCTAAGACGGGAACAGGGAAGGCGGAGCCACGACTCATTGATATGTACACGACCGTTCGCGCCATGGGGCTTTCCCGTGCCTCGAAGTCGGATAACGTGGACGGTAGTATCGCCTCTTCGGACTGTGTGACGAATCTGGGAGTTCCAACCAAAAGCGTATACTTTGATGCAGAAAGGGAAAGGACGGCTCTGACACCCGCCCCGGTGACGCTCTCGAACAACTCTATCGTAGGGTGGGGTATGTCAAGTCTACACTCGTGTAGAAGATCTTTACCGAATACTGCAATGGCCTTGGCGAGAGGATGTTCTGAACGAGCTTCGGTTGCTGATAGCATTGCAATAACGGCCGCACGAACCGTCACCCCGTCCGCACACTCAACCGAGAGTGTGCATGCTTCAGCAGCTTCACCGGGTAGATGACTGTTACGCGGAGGAACCCATGCCAGCCCAGTGACACCAAGTTTGCCCTCGGTCACTGTACCAGTCTTGTCGAACATTATCCGCTTGATAGATTGACTCGCTTCCAAGGCTCCCCCGCCCTTGATCAAGATACCATTCTTCGCCCCCACCCCCGTCCCCACCATGATAGCAGTTGGTGTACTTAGTCCCAACGCGCAAGGACAGGCCACCACGACCACCGATATACACAGCTGCAAGCACACAGCAAGTTTACTTGCCCCGTGCCGATGGAACATCGTGGGCAATGAGTCTACACTGAGTGCATTCGCAATGATCATCCATGTCACGAACGTGAGTCCGGAAAGAGTGATCACCGCTGGCACAAAGTACCCTGCAATGCGGTCTGCGAATGCCTGGATGGGAGCTTTGGAGGTTTGGGTTTCCTCGACGAGCCTGACAATCTGCGCGAGGGCGGTGTCTTTGCCTGCACGCGTGACAAGGATATCGAGCGTTCCTAAGCCATTGACAGTGCCACTAATAACTGTGTCTCCAACCTGCTTGAGAACGGGAATGGGTTCTCCAGTGATGGCGCTTTCATCGACGGAAGAGGAGCCACGGATGACGGTGCCATCAGCTGGTACCTTGTCCCCAGGGACGAGCTTGACAGTATCGCCCACTTGTACGAGCTCTGTGGGGATGCGTCTCTCCTGGTTACATGCTGGTGCATCTGTGTAGATAGCAGTCATCGTCGGCGCGAGAGCCATGAGATCCGTGAGCGCGACACTGGTCTTGCCCTTTGCGCGGTTCTCCAGCCAGCGGCCAAGAGAGACAAACATGATGAGCATAGTGCTCGTGTCAAAGAAGACAAAAGGACGGAAGTCGGGGGTGGTATTAAAGGCCGCGAAAAGCATGGCAAAAATCGAATAAAAGTATGCAGCAGACGTTCCGAGCATGATAAGGACGTCCATAGTGGGACTTCTATGTTTGATTGCCTTGAATGCGTTACGATAGAATCTCTGACCGATCCAGAATTGTGCGGGAGTAGTAAGGGCAAGTATGAGAACGTCGGTGAGGTAGATGCCGCTGATCAAGTGATAGCTGACGAGCGGATGTAAGAAGGATATATGAGGTGCGACCATGCTAAGGAAGAAAACAGGTAGGGCAAAGACAATGCTCCACTTGAAGCGAGAAAGCCACTCTTGGATTTCTTTGGTTCTTGCGAGAGACTGCATCTGAGTAGCATCTTGTTGATCGGAAAGTAAAGCGTCAAAGCCCATTTCTTCAACTCTGTCGACCATCTCTCTTGGTCCGATCATACTGGGCTCGAAACCGATCTTCGCCGTCTCTGCAGCTAGAGAGACTGCAACGCTATGGATGCCGGGCATGGCGCGGAGACCACTCTCTATGGTAGAAGTACATGATGAGCAGGTCATGCCATATATTCGGAGCGTGATCGTGTCCGAACGAGATTCAGGAACGAGCGTGGCATCGAATCCAATCTCAGATATTTCCTGTACGGAAGAGAGGTGGTAAGTGAAGATAGACGATGTATGGTGGCCAGAATTACGCTGATGATCTTCTCTGTTGTCCACACTGTTGGGTCGTAATCGACGACACCGCGCTCGGAGAGGAGGGCTACCTTTACAGAGTATATGCCAGATTGTGTTCGGAGTACACTTTCTATCGACTACGGGGAGTGTAAATGTTGCTGCAACTGAAAGTTGAAGGACTCACTTCTACACATGCACCGCAAGTCATACCGTCTATCCGAAGCTCGCATATAGCTAGTGCAGCCCCGCGTGAAGGGAGCAGAGGCTCATCTTTGGTGAATGGCAACTCCACGTTGCCTGCCATCGACACGTCGTTGGGAAGGGAAACAAAGGGACGAATTTCTCATATAAACATGGATGACAAGCCATACAGTAAGCATGAATTCTGACTTGGACCGGTCTGGTCACGTGCGTTCTGCGTAATCTCATGTAGTCCCTGCAGGCACTGCCACCGCTTTCGGTCCTTCGCTCACTCTTTTCAGCAGCATCTGTTGGTAGTTCTCCCAGGCAGAGATCAGCTGGGACCATCCTTGGTCAAAACTCGCACAATCGAAACTATGACCACCGCCTACTTACCTCTTTCTGCTGCGAAATCATCCCATTCAAAAAAGCTTGCAATGTGTCTTTGAACTCATCAACCCGTTCCTGTTCAAACCGTGCCATCTCCAACTTGATCAATTTGGAGCATTGATCAAATTCATGCTTCGCATCCAGTGCGCGCCGCTCAGCCTATGCAATCATTGTCCTTAGTGACAAACACGATCAGGGACAGCATAACACAGCTTGCCTCCGTTACCAAGCTAACTGTATGACCCGCCCGCTCAGTTGGGAGGCGCCCCTGTGCCTTGGCACGCTCGTGTATTTGTCGTACACGTCGTACCTCTGCATCTGCGTTCTGCCAAATTGTATACGTTCGCACACGGGAATTGAAAGCCAACTTCACTTTCGAGTTTAAGCCAGTTCGTTAATCCAGTGAATCAAACATACCCGAACGGAATTGATGAGTCTCGAATACTCATCTGCTGTTATAATGATGAGATACTCCTTTTACTGGTTTCAAGGTACAGGAGATACCTGTGCTCATGAGTGTCATTATGTCTTGTTGCGATTGTATATTTTGTGTTTCTGACGCAGCTTGCTCGACGTTCGCCAGTGAACCAAGTGTTTGCTGCAACTGTTCGCCGACATCAGACGCTGACAACTCGGCGATAGCCGTCGCAAATTCGCGTGTAGCGGAAGCAAGCTCTGGAGTCGTCAGCGATGGGGTTACACCAGCAAAAACGGGACAATAACGATGCATACCGGCACGTTGTCTTGCGACGATCTCAATACTCTTGACAAGACCGCGTAATTGGGATTCCAGCCCGTCGAGATAGGCACGTTGTTTATCAAACCACTGAACAAGATGTACATCACGTTATTTGCTAGTCTATACATCAGCATGCTCACCTCATCTGTTTCGTGGAACCGGGGGCCAGCCAAAGTCTGCCCAATCGATGCCATTAGTCCCCCCCTCTCGTGAGCCATCTCGGCCTTTCTTTGCTTGATCTGCAGAGAAAATCGCTTGAACTTCGGAATAAAGGCAGCAGCCGAAAGGACCAACATCTAAAATAAAATTATCACTCTCCAAGAAGAACTTGAGGTCTAGGTCCTTGCACAGCACGGGATGGTTCGCTATCTTTTGTATGCATTTCTCGAGTGCTAAGCGCCGTTGCTGTATGAATTGCTCGTCAAACCGCCCAAAAGGATTCTTCTCGGGTGTAGGTGGGACAACGACACCAGGGTTGTTCACTGAGAGCGTTTCATATAGCCAGAGGAAATCAGAGTATCGACGGAGAACAGAGAACTTTGCCTTCGAAAAGAGGGGGGAAGACGTCTGGCACGAACCAGAGCAATGGGTGAGGCACGCACATTAAGAGGCAAATAGGAACATACTTGGGTATGCACAGTGTAAAGAGTGTGCGCTCTGATGGGATCCCCAACCTTTTGTGGGTCCTCCACTGAGATAACAAAAAGGGGCGGGATCGGTCCTTCGCTACGTTTAGCCAGAGCGGGAGATCCAGACGACTATGCGTCCAAGCGGGATCAACACCACAGCCCGAGGGGACAACGAACAATATTCACCTGTGGAGATCCAGCATTTCTGAATCGTGCTGTCTGTCCGATGGGTGTGTCATCGTCGTCCTCATCGTCCCCATTGTGAGCGGTAGTGACTGGCGTGGAAGTTGTGATGGTTGCAGTGTGGTCGTGAGTGCTCCATCCTGTCTGCCACCCTCCCTGGCTCTCTCCTCCAAGCGCGAGACTCTCAAATGCGCGGTCAATGTTTTGGGAGGGTTGTTGGCCTAGAGGCGAGACTACCGCCCGCTCAGGAGGTGTAAGTGAAGAAATGGGACCTTCGGGAGAAGAGAGATGTGAAGGTGTAGGCTCTTCTGCACATGACAATGATGCGACAGTACTAGTACCAGCCTCATCAACAGGTGGAATCGGAGGTGTCCTCTCACGAAGAGGCGATTCGTAAAGCTCCGGCTCCACTTCGGTCTGAGGCTTGTCCCCCGTGCTCTGCATAGACGTTTCAAACTCGGACGTTCGCGACGTTGTTGTATTCGGGTGTGCGTCGCTATGGCTTGCGCTCTGCTCATCTCCGTGGCCCCCTGCTGTCACAGCAGCTGCATACAGCGGATCGGCGGGCACCGCGACGGCGGCTTCGTCGCCATGACCATAATCGCCGGTGGAGTAGGATTCGGTCGTTCGTACCGCACCGGGATGGTTCTCGAAACCTGACTTGAAGTAATCAATATCGGTGTGAGAGGGTAGTGACTCTTGTTGTTGCCCAAAGCTGGACCAAGGGTCTGGAGAACTCGAGCGTAGTTTGGCAAATGGGTCTTCAAATGGGTTCTCCTCGAGTATGTTCCGCGAAGGTGCAAGCAAGTCGTCAAAATTGTCCATAGCGTGAATTAGATGGTGTGAGTCAATTCCCGGCCGGGTACAGGTGTCCAAACAAGGTCTGGGTCAGAACATAAATCAAGATGTATGTACAAGCAAGACATCGATAGTGGTAGTCATCACTACTCGAATGGCATCTCGTCCGCAACATTTCCCAACGACACCCAATTGGCCAAAATGCTATCTGTAAACGCTTGCTCTTCGCGCGCCAGTGTCTGTACCAGCATTGAAAGAAGCGCGTTCTCCCGGTTATGAAGCACCACACGCAATTCGTGCCACATGCTTCCATGCCGGAACTAGAGTCAGCGAGCGTCCCATTAATGGTTTGAATACGCTCACCATGCTCGAATGAACACTCGTCGGTTAAGAAGTGACGCAATGATGGCCTGATCCTTCTCGATGAGGACGAGTACTCTATCGGCATCCTCTTGCCACCCATCCTTCTTACCCGCTTTAATGAGTTCAAGCTTCATTGAATTCGAGTCCACCCGTCTCTTGAGACGGTCGACATTATCAACCGCAAGACGATCATACCTGACAAACAGATCTCGCATAGTTATATAGAGGTCTCGCTGGCTCTGATAATTCGTAAACAAGTAACCAACAAAACGTCAACTGCTTAGGTTACCTTCAGAGACTCCAATGTGGACCGTAGTAGGGTATGCGTCTATTGAATTCAGTACCTGTTGACTGGAAAGTGAAGGAAACGTACACGCTGTTCCAACAGATCAGACTGCTGCTGTGTGTGTTCAGCGATGCGTCCGATTCCGTGTCGCACTCCGTCGCAAAATTCACAATCGTCACCTCTCCAACACCTCTCATTAACTTCAACAACAACTCTCAAAACGTTCGTCAGGCGTGCCAGGTCAGCCTGCTCTCCAGAAACATCGGGTTCAAAGGAGCCACCAGTACGTAAAGAATGTCCAAGTGTCAACATTGGGGACGCCAGTGCAGGGGTGCCAGGACCATTGAGCAACAGATTAGACCAGAAGGGGAACATAGAGTGAGCTGGCACATGGGTAGGGCGAAGATGTGGTGGAACCCATACCGCGGCTGATTCACGTCTCTTTATGATGCGTTCCATGAGCACACATATCTTCTGCCATTGTTCAATCAGTGGATTTATCTTTCCACGGACGACTCTGCAATGCAAACGTCGGTATCTCAAGAATTGTAGTGATCAACCACCCACGCAAGCTTCTCTTCAAGATCCCTTGGAATGGTCATTTCCTCTACCCGATCAACTCGTTTACTGGTGGATTCCTCTTCAAGAGCAACCGTATTGTGCTTGCGCCACATTTCCAAGGACGGCTCTGTCAAAAATATAGCTAGAAGACCATCTTCACTAATCACAGGGTGGTTTCTGCAATCGCTGATCAAGAACCCTGGTTTACGCAATAGACGGTACCCACATCACTGAATTGAGGAACCTTGCAAGGCCTTTCCTGGGAAATCACTACTGAGAAATCAAGGAACTGTCCCGGGCTCATTGAACATACCTTCTCTGTTCGAGAAATTCAGCGTCCGCTATCAGAGGTGGTGTAGTTAGCCAAAGGGCTAACAAGGTAAGGGTACTAAAGACTGACGTTGTATTCGCTTTGGTGGGAGTGGAGGGAGGAGTCGAAACGGGTATCGTCGAACCAGGCAATCACATAAGAAAGTAAATTCAGAATAGCGACGGTAGACAGGAGGGCCACGCTGTTGAGCCGTGACTTCCACTAACTGACACCGTGTAAGAGTTGACACCGGGACTCACCTCCGTTGAGATCTCATACACGGTATACCTATTCAGAAGATGCCCTTGCTGTCCTTCAATGGTGACAGTGACAGACTCCTGTTTCTTCCACCAATCTCTCGGGAGGCCAGACCCAGACAAAGTGGATGATGCGCCGTTTATAGTAGTGGCACTCCGTGGTGGGTTGAAATCAGAAATACCCCCGGTAATACTTCCGTATCGAGGGATATTCCAAGGGTCCTCTGTCGGGTTGGGCAAAGTGGGTCTGATGGTATTCTGTCTGTAAGGTGAGTACAAAGTGCCGAAGGCGGAAGCGCTAGATTGTAAAGCATCGAGATTCAAAGTAGGAATGGGCAAATTGTTCTCGGCTCCGAGGGCAGCTACCTGTTCGATGCTAACGTCTGCCAGATACATCTTAAAGTCGGTGCACAATAGTAGCAGATGGAGCCAGCGTACCTCTCCCGGATTGTGCCAGAGCAGCTAGTGCCAGAGCTACAAAGAATTCGAGTCTCGAGACTCGGGACTTCGAGCTAACTAGATTTACAATCTACCAGGCCAATCAGCGTCCAAATTGCCTCGTGAAATTGAAAATTTACCCTGTCAATGGTTGCGGCTGGGAGCAAAGAGGTAGCAAGGACCCGCGAAAGGGCGTTGACCGACACCTCCCCCGAATTAACGGTGTCCACAATCGCAAAAGCCGTGTGGTACGTCTCGGGCACTGCTGCATCGGCTGAAACCCGACTGCGTAAGCATGCAAAGCTGCAATGATTCACCAGGCGTTTCACCTATAACTGAGCTGAATGCCGAGGTTGCAGTATTGACAGGCGGCGGGGAGGGCGACGGCGCAGCGCTCCACGGGTCATCATAAATCGAAACCGCAAGTGGATTTTCGTCGACGAAACTACTCCCCAAGCCATTAATGGGTGTTGTGCCGTACCGCTGCGTAAGTCGTGGGGCATTGAACATTCCGAGGAATCACTATTTAGCAGTTCGGGTCAATACTGCCAGTTGGTGGTAAAGTCGGCGGGTTTGGCAGGCTGCATCTAACAGCGTGAAGTCGCGTGTTCAAGTTAAAACAAGACCTCACAGTAGCGCCAATAGGTTTTCGTTGTATGGGCAAAGTCAATATAAACTATGTACAACATCGCTAATTGCCCATCCTCAATCCATTAAATTGCATCACTTGTGACTTTGGCTGCGAAATGAAGGGTCCACGAGGATAAGAGACGCCTCGAGTTCACACTCTCACCATCCAGACTGCCGACATCAGTTAACAAGCGCAGGATAAAGAAACTATTCAAGTAACGTACCCTGGTGTTCCATAGGTGAGAGGTGCAATGTATACGAACACCGCGAACATCACGACAATAAAGACCCCGACTAGTGCTGGACCCTTCACTCCAAGATCCGCATATTGCGTAGGCTGCATCCTCGTCATACGCCCAGCTACGGATATAGGATAGTTAATGGAATCGGACAAGACGAAACTTAACACCGAGCCAGCCAACATTGCAGACGCAAGGTGCGAAGGAAGGTAGTGATGAATAAAGAGTTGACGGCCCATAAGGAAGAACGGCAAATAGTGTACCGCCCATACGAGCAGGAAGAAACCTCCAGAGTTCCACAGGCGGTTCCGGACAGCTTTTGCAAAACGATCAGACAAATCAAATCTTCAAACGGAATCAACAAAAACTTACGGTCGGGGATCGGGTTGAGTCCCCGTCGTCGTGCCAAAAGGTCAGCGATAACTATACCCACATATATCGAGATGGCGACAACACATGTCCACCACCCAACAATATTACCGATTAGGTAAATCTGTTTTTGAGTGTCGTTCTCTGTCCAGAAGCTGATGCCACTCAGAAGGAATGGCCAATTAACTGGTCCGCTAGCATAGGGATGCGATGCGGTAAGACCAGCGTTGTGTTGGAGCATCAATAGCTGCAGCTCGGCAAATTTCTTGAAGAAGCTCATTTTCTTGGGCTCGCGTACGACATTGCTATCCCCAGAAATCTCAAGGTTGCCTAATATGACATTCACACGACACGTTATAACTGAGGACTGATGAACTTACTCTCACTCTCGACTATTTCATCAACAAACCAAGCAGCACTCTTGTCTGTAGGATTCTTGTTACCATTGATCTCTTGTTGTTTGAATCCCCACTCTGGCAACTGTTTCGAGTGTGTCCACATGGATACTCTGGTTGGTATGTGCACGAGTCTGAAGTGACTCGACTTGCTCTTCCATACGTCTCCCGAAATACCATTGACAAGGTGGAGGGAGAATAGAGTATCATTATGACGGGAGTGATCGTCCTTGGGCCACGTTGTGAATTCTTGATTCGTAGGCATCAAGGGAGATGCAACATCGTGGGTCAGAAGTAACGTTTGCGTGTTCACGTGTAATAACTGGATGATATCATCATGATGTACAGCCCGTCCGCGACCAGCCTCAGGGAGCGCCTTTGTTGGGACAATCTGCCAATGGTTGTTTGTATCCTCGTGTGCATACCCAGTCACTTGCTGGCCTGAGAGCAAATCAATCACTGCCTTCAGAGTGTTAATGTGGCATACCTTGAGTGCTGATACGACCATCATCATACTGAAGGGGATATTTCTCAGGGTGTGAATGCAAAAAGACCTTGGTATCCTTGTGCTTCATCGTGACAATGTCGTAGTAATGGAGATCTATAAAAGGGCATTAGAACAAAAGATATATTCCATGACCCATCGGTGACCTTGACTGTTAACCAGCAACTCGTTGCCAATGAGCGTTTCCTGGAAAGCGGGGCTCATGAACGTATCCCCGGGACCCGAATAGATCAAGACAGCGAAGTGAACGTAGAAGAACGAAAGATAGATGATAAATGGAATGACGATTAAGCCGACTGCCCGAGCAGTAAAATGTTTCCAGAAGTGGTCCTAGAAAATCCGATCTGCAGAACGGCTTGTGCTGACTGACAAGATCACTAACCATAGTGTAACCCTTGCGATAATCCAATACGTCCCATAAATCAATCAAGACAGCAATTCCAATAGTGGCGACCGTCAAGATGCCGTTTACCTTGGAACCCCATGTACATGCCATGAAGAACCCGGTAGCAATGAGCCAGCTCCACCACTCCACTGAAAACTCCCTGTGCTGAAATGAGTACACATATAATGCATGGCGCGTTGAACGTACCAATAACGCAATTTACGGAAGCGTACATATGAATAGACGGTGAGGGCCATGAAGAATATGAAGGCGGCGTCGAGGAGGATCAGTCGAGACTGTGCAATGTGTGCATTGTCTAGACGAAGTTTATGAATATCGATACAATAGGCAGCCGGTGCCGAAAAGATTACACACCGAAAAGGACAATAGATGCGGAGAATGCAGCAACAATGGTCGAATACCCCGATTCTTTCATGATGGCGTACACCACGGGAACTGTTAGACTGTTAAGAATGGCCGGTAACGCGCGCATGCCAACGTAGGGTACGTGGTTCTCGATGTAGCTGTCTCCAATATTCTCGAACGAGAAGTGACCATCAAAGCCAACGAACCATCCTGCGAGTCCAAACAAAAGTTTTGCGAAGGGTGGATGCACATCGAAGTAGTATTGCCGAAGAATATAATAGGAGGCAAACTTGCCGAAGTGAACTTCGTCAAAGCTAGTAATGCATGAGTTCAAGCTTCTGAGGGCGGTATTGATAGGAAATACACGCACACCACTTGGTCTGGTTGATTAATCTTGTAGAATCGTAGCATGAAGGCGACCGCAGTGAGAACACCCACAACCGCAGCACTTGCCTGTGGGGTGTCCAACGCCTGCTCAAACGCACTTCGAGTGTGCTACGAAGGAAAACATAGTCAGCGAAGAAATCAAGCGCGGTTCGCAATGCGCACTGGATTACGATACAACGCGTCAACATGATCCTCGTCGTCTCTGTCGTAGCTTTCTGTTCGCGGAAGACCGCCGATTGCCTTTCGTTGACGAATTTTGCTGGGGCTCGCCATGGGGGCGTTCGAGTGTGCGTGGCGATACTCGTATTTTGTGAAAGAAATAGACTGTTACGTTGTTTATGTTGACGCAGTGATTGAGTATTCACGTGATGTCGAGGCCACTCAAATGCTAAGGCAAAAATTCCACAAGACATCCAACTGCACTAGCTGAATCTTGGTAATGTGGACAATCACAAAATGGGTGGCATTCTAGTAGCATCACTATTTATGCTTTAAGTGAAGAATTAGGCTATTAGAGTATTGGGGGAAATGTGAATGCTAGCAGACTGAAGGAATGGTGTGTTGGACGCAGCCACGCTCGCGACTGGTTGAATTAACCACGTGCAACATCCCTCACTTACTGCTTAACATATAGACATTCTAGTCATGTCCATATGCCATCCTTTAATCCATATGTTGTGTCCACATGTTCTTTTTGTTTCTGTGTTTCAGCAATCCAGATCTTATCACCCAGTACAATATATAATACACTAAGCAACAAAACTGTTCCAATATTTAACCTCAATGCAGTGTATGAAGTGCACCACAATTACACATGGGAATTTCACTTAGCTTTGGTGAGACTAAATATAGTCATTACTCCTGGCTAAAATCCATCTCCCTAAGTCATGTGGTTAAATTCACAGGCTCATAAGATATACTTCAATTAATTAGGAGTACTCATTGGAATAGTTTTGTTGCTAACATAAATATGTGTGAAATTGACATATTTTAAAATGTTCTGACACAATCTATTGGTCAAGTGATGTACATAATGACTTAAATGGTACAAACAAACAACAATATCACTTTATATCTACTACTACCATTATAAAATCCCTTTTTACAGAGTAAATTACTTATATTACTTTTTTTCTGGAATTTAGTTAATTCACTTACCAGATTTCTAGTGCAACTGGCTTTAATCACTCTACTATGAGTAGAATTTATTCCAGATACCTTTCTAAGCTTCCCAAAGCCACTGGTAAACATCTATCTTTTATTATTCCCACTAATATGCAATATACTAGGCATTTAATTGAAGCTGAAAGGCTATAAATGCTATTCAAGTTAATTATTTACTTTTTAACCTCAAGAACCAATCCAACCATTAATCTTGCAAGCCATTCCCACTTCTTCCCAAGTCATATAACTCCATATTATCAAAAAATCTTCTTTAAACTTTACTATTTTTTTACAAGTTTATTATTAAGGCCCTGTTGTTATGCTAGGCTCAGGTAGGGACTAACATAGACCTTGCTGGTGAAGATGAGGAGCAGCTCTACAAGATATAAGCCTCAAGATGAGTGGATAAGCAACAAATGCAGGGTTGTGCTTTAAGTTGAATGCTAGGATAACTGGTCTTTAAATCAGAGACAGCTGGGGCTGATAACAGAGTGGATTCTGAGTACTAGATACAAGGATAAGGGATATGCAAGGAATCACAAGGTAGAAGTAGTGTAAGAAGAGTGAATATAAAGTATGCTACTTTATAGTACACAGAAGAGAGTTTGAGTGGAGATAACTATGTAATCAGGCTAACAAATGATGAGTAAAGTATCTGTGTAAAAACAGATGGAAGGAAATGGAATGATTATGAGTCAGCTAATTAAGAGATAGAATATCTAGGCAAAGGATATAACAAGAGAGTGGTCTATGCTGGACTAGAATATGAGAAGAATGGAAGTCTGAGGTGAAGAGCAAATAAGAAAGCACCAGAGGTGCATGAAGAGCAGAAGCTAAGGTAGAAGAGCAAGAGAAAGCAGGAGAAACAAAGAGAAAAGAGAGTGAAAACATAATATTACCCCCCTGCTAGGGGTAAAGGACCCTTTGAAACCTCAAAAGGCATTGTAGAAGGGGTCAGAGGAGCCAGTGATGTTGATTCAGCCAATCTTGTCAATAATGTTATTGTGAAAGTCATTGTCAGTATAATAAGAAGGCAGAGGGGGTCAGAAAGCCATGGAAGGTCAATGGTACAATCCCTGGGAGTGGTAAGAGAAATGAGAAGAATCTCAAGAGAAGGTATAGAAGAAGCCACAGGAAGAAGAGAATGTGGAGGAGAAGATGAGGGGTTCAATAACATGGCATTGAGCTGGGCAGTAAGTCTGAGTATGGTCTGAGTATCTGTTAAAACTATATTTCTCCAGCTCAAGTATACTATTAAAACATATATCAAGTTCCTTTCTGAGGGAGGGTCATACTCCAGGAGCTTCAGAGATGTTTGAAGACTTCCAGAGGGATTTAGGAAGGATTGGTTGATCAAACAGGACTTAGCTTCACCTTATGTGATGCACCCTTGCACTTTCTGGTATTCTGATTTACATAGATATCAGAGGTAGGAAAGAGGACTATCTTGGCACTTAACAAGAGGGACAGGCAGAATGAGGAGAGTCAAGCCTAATCATGGGGGTGGGACCTTATAATTCCTTTAAGGATATTGCTTGGCCTTGAAGATGCTCCAGAGTAACCCAGAGGGTCAGAGTGAACCCAAGAGCTTGATTAGAGTGAGGATGATAACAAGAGAGTGTTTATGTCAATATTCATACTGAGGTACAAGATACAGAACTACAGTATTTATACCTCAGAGAGGCAGAACTATTTAGAAGTGCAGTAAAGTGAGACAGGTGCAAACTCAGAAGTGAAGCAGATGTCTAAATATCTAAGAAATGAATGGAGATGTCAGGGAAGACAATGTCCAATCATATCAGACTGAAACTGAAGGGTAACAGGATGAAATGAGGGAAAACCAGGAATAGGAATGGAACAGAAATAGTAACAATAATAGTAACAGTAACTGAGAGCAGGAATGGTAATAGAGTTATACTGGAATGGTATGGAGATAATGAAATGGAAACTGAAGTAGTATTTAACTGGAACAGAGATGGAACTAGAAACAGAATAAGGTAGAGCAGAAGCAGAGGCCAGGGAAGCATATCTCAATGGAAGGTGGAAAGCATACATGCATAGCTAGGGTGGACTGGAATGGTAATGGAGGACTGGAGTTGCCTGGAGGGGAGTTAGAGGACTAGAGTGGCTTACTGGATATGAGAACCAGTCATAAGCTGGGTCAGGATTGGATTGAAATTAGGTCAGAGGTATGGGATATGACAGTACCAGTGAAGGCAGTAGAGACATTGATAGAAGGGGCAGTTGATACAAATATGCCCTAGGTAGGAACAGTGAAAATAAGATTCATAATAGCAAGGATGGAAGAAGGAGAGACAGCCATTGTCATGTAAGCCAGTTTATTATGCTTCAGCCCATTCAAGGGCAGCAAGTTCCTTATCATCAAGGGAAGAAGAAGAAGCAGATGGAGTGGAGGGAATATAGTTATAAATGAAGGCTAGCTCACACATGTAGTGATTGAGATCAGTGAGAAACTTGCCAAACTTCAACTGGTAGATGAGAATTTTGATGTTAGCAAGGAGTTTGCAATGGATGGACATGATGAGAGCTTGAGTAAGTGAGATATGGGCATGGGGAATGCAGACAAGGGTGGTGGTGAGAAGAGGGAAATGGAGCAACTGCATATATATCTGGTAAATTGCTTATAAAGATAAGAATATACCAAGATGGGATTCAATGGGAATTGCTAGGCAAGAGTTCACGATGAAGGTGAGTGGCATGTGTTCTTCACATGAGGGCTTGCTGCTACTGCTAAATAAGGTGGACTCATTCTAACTTTAACCCTATCTAAGAGTACTTCTTCTACTAAGTAAGCTTTTGTGACTAGTGGCTCTAACTAGGCATGGATAAAAGGAAAGGATGAGCCTAGTCAAGACTGTGAAGGGATAAACCCCAGCCAGGCCTTAAGGAAGAACCTTCAAGGAATTACTTGTAAAAGCCCAAAACTCAAGTAACAAAGATTAGAGAGCCAGCTCTCTACACTCTTGCCCTTATATATTGTTTAAGGACTACTGCTGACTAATATATGTGCTACTAATCAGGAAATGCCCCAAACCCTGGGCTAATAGATAAGAATGGGAATAAAAGAAAAGCATGGATTGAAAAAAAAAGAATGCCAGCAAAGAGCAGACATGGATATAAGGAAAGAATGAAAGAGAAGCAAACTATGAAATGAAAGTGCAGGGTCAGAGGTACTTGCACCATGAGGATGGGGATCTCTGCCACAAATGAGATTCAATCTATAGATCTGCCACAGATGTATCTTAGATAAGATCCAGATTCAGATAAGATTCAAATAAGATTCATGAAGATAGATGGAGGGCAGTTCCCAGGAAGATCCAGGGAAGATCCATGTCAGGTGACTAACTGTCACATGACCACTGCTGGGAAAGAAAATAATAAATACTCTTAATAGAATTGAAACCATTGACTAGGGTTAAGCTAAAAAAGGGGTTTCTTGTGCATAATTACATAATGTCACATGACTGGTTCTAGTGCAGCAGTGTTACTTTGTAACAGTGAGGACATTGTGGGAATACTCCTATGTAGGAGCTTCCAGGCAAAGAATGTATATAAATAAATATTATAGTATCTTTATTATTATTTTTTTCTTTATTCTACTTTATCCTTAATATATGTAATATCTTATGTACATTGCATAGCTAAAGCTGTGCTGCAATATATAGTGGCAGGGCCAGTGTCAAGTCTTTTTAGACTTAAGTACTTGTGCCACTAGTCTTTTCTGGCTTCTTATGGTCTACTTTCTTAGTCTGTGAGCTCTTTACTGGATTATTCCTTTCATTCTTTCCCTAGCCTGTTAAAACATATATCAATCTACTGTTAAAACATATACCAATCTCCTTTCTAAATGAAATCCTTGTGGCTAGAGGGCAAAGATCAGGTTTTAGCATCTTAGTGATGCACAAATCTGAGGGAAGGTTATACTCCAGAAACTCTGGAGGTGTTTGGAGACTTCTGGAGGGACTCAGAAAGGGTTTTGTTGATTGGATGGAACTTGGCTTTATCTTATATGGTGCATCCTTGCACTTTCCAGTATTCTGATTTATATAGATGTTGGAGGTGGGAAAGAGGGCTATCTCAGTGCTTAACAAGAGAAACAGGCAAGACAAGAAGAGTCAAGCCTAGTCATGGGGGTGGGACCTTATGATTCCTTCAAGGATATTGCTTGGCCCTAGAGGTGCTCTGGAGTAATCTGGAGAGTCAGAGTAAGCCTAAGGGCTTGGGCAGAGTAAGGACAATGACAAGGGGGTGTTTATGTCAATATTCATACTAAGGTACAAGATACAGGACTACAGTACTTATACCTCAGAGAGGCAGGACTATCTAGGAGTATAGTGAAGTGAGACAGATGCAAACTCAGAAGTGAAGCAGATTGTTATGAATGAACAGTTTGGATGCACAAGAGTCACATGACCATTATGTGACCATGAAACTCCTATGCCAGATTGAGTCAAACCCTAGGCTATGATTAGTTCTATTCAGAGTATACCTTAACTAAAGGGTTAGCACAGGATTAGCAGCAGATTTCAGATGATGGTATCTTCTGATCTAATCTATATAATATCTGATCTTGGATCTTAGATCTGGATCTAGATTGATGGATCTGATCTATGGCAGAGATCCAGATGGGATCTTCTCAGCCTCAAGACTAAGGTGCTGTTTTTATATCCATTGATCCTGAAGTCTTTCCTTCCATTCTTGTACTTCTCTTTCATTTAGACCCTTGATATGCATGGCCATTTAGTCATACCCTTTACCCTCACCCTATGCCCAGTTACCATTTTAGTATTTATCCCAGCCAGGCTTGGTGGTCTGTGTGCCATCCTAGATAGTATAAGTAGACTGCCCATGTAGCTCTTAGCTCCCCAGCTTTGAGCACTTGTCTTACTTGTGTAGCCATCTAGGCAACCAATACTAGCTTGTATTTGGACCCAGCTCCTCTGGCTTAGCTACTCAGAGCATATTCCCTTTCCTAAGTTCTGGTTCACCTCTAGTAACAGGCCTATATCATTTATACCCTTATTTTTCATATTGACACCAACATTGACACTGGCACAACCCCAAGGGCCACATTAGATTAGAGTTATCACTCCTTATCCACAGTCTGACCATGCAACCATAATACTTGCTCAAAGCTACCATTACTTGGGCTTGTGCACTGAAACATGCATCTATAAATCAAGTACCAAGCCAACAAAGCTAGAACAAGTTATCACACAGAGAAGCTTTAAATCCTTACCATCATACACCAAGTGCTAGTTAATAACTGGTCAAAGGCTTAGCTGCAAACTAGAGATCAGATCAGCACTAGAGAAGAAAAATTCAAACTGTACATCATACTTTGCACAGACAAACTGCAAGGCTCTATTGGAAGGCTTAGGTGCAGACTAGAAGATAGCAGCTAGAAGAATAAAAAGCAAATAAACCATTATCAGAGAAATTATATTCAGAGTCAGAGTCAAGATGCAGACATCTCCATTCAGTGCAACAGTTCCCCTTCCTTTGTTTTCTCAGAATGCACTTCCTCATGTCAAGATTGGTGGAAAGAGTAGTTATGAAGAGGGGATGAAGAAAATAGAAGTTAGGTTGCCAAAGAAGAGTTCACCTGCAGCAGCAGTCATTGTGCCTGCTTTATCAAAGCCTTTATCAGCAGTTAATGCATTTGCTTCATTAAAAGCTATTCAGAGTCAAGCAGTTCCAGGACCTGCTACATCAAAACCTATGAAAAGAGCAGTAGCCCCTGCATTGTTAAAAGGTTCAGAGTCAAGTTCTTCAGGATCAAAAATCCTCATTTGCAAGGTTTGCAAAGGAGTTGGCCACTATCTGATCAACTGTCCCTCATGTTTCAATTGCAGTGCTAATGGACATATAGCTAAGGATTGTCCAAAAGGAGTTAGGTGCTATGCATGCAGAGCAATAGGTCATAAAGGGATTACCTGTGAGCAGTGCCCAGCAAGAATTGGAGTCCAAGTAGAGGAATCAGAAACAAGGGTGAGATCCAAGGTCAAGGCCAAGGCTTTAAGGTTTCCAGTTTCTTCAGCTGATGAGTTGAGGAAATTGGTGTTGAAAAATGCCACAAGAAAATCAGTTGACAAATTGAAACAAGAAAAGAAAGTTTCATTTATGCCAGATATGAAATCAGATCAAGCAGCAAAGAACAATATAATGGAAAATCTTCTGGAGTCCCTGATCAAGACTAAGAAGAAAGTAAAGGATCTTCATATCTGAGTTGCAAGATTGGAAATGTTGATGGCAACATAAGACTCTTCTAGTTCAGAGGAACAGAGCAATTCAGAGATGAAAGTGTTGAGCAATGCTCCACAAGTAGAAAAGAATAGCAAGAATGTTCATAAGGAAGAACCAAGTATTGGTTCAAAGACAAAAGAGGAGAAGAAAGTGAAATGGTCTAGGAAAATGAAAAGCAAGAAAGAGACCAGAATAACTAATTCAAAGCAAGTAGAAATTGAATCAGGAAAGGAAGAACTAGAAAGTTCTCAAACTATTTCAGAGTCATCTGAGTCAGAGTTGCAGATGAAAGGTTCACTTGTGCTTAGGCATGTGGATTGAGTAGAAGTGGACAATGATTTTGGATTGTCCACACCTCAGAGTTTCTCAGAATCCAAAACAGTACCCCCAGAAGTAATCACAATGTGCAAAGCTAAAGGCAAAGGAAAGCAAGTGCAAGTGAAAGTTTCTGAAGATCTAGAACCCATTAGTCTGGATATTCAATCTGGTCCATTATCATCAGAATCAAGGTTTATGGAGCTTTTGGAATTGCCCAAGAGTTTCAAGTCAGAGCTTCCTGTGGAGTCATGGGATTACACAGATGAAGATTTCCTCCCCACAGATCAAGAATTAGATTCTGTCTATGCTTCCTTTAATTATGACCCATCATGGGATCAGACTGATCATGAAAAAATCAGTGGTCAATTCAAATGGAATTTACAGATTGTCAAGGCTCTCAGTCTTCAGGATCAAGAGGAATATTCAGAGAATGAACCAGAATGTTCTAAAACTACTCAGGACCTAGACATGTCATTAAACTGTTTACCATCTTCTCCCAAGGTTCATTGGATTCACTTTACTCCTCCCCATGATCCAACCATGTTAAAAATGATTAAAGAGGAAGATAAAGACCAGGTGATTCCATCTCCAAAATTGCCTACATCAGAGTTCTTGGAGCACAATCTGTTTTTTGAAGAAGACAAAGAGCAAATTGAGAAGGAAACTTGAGAAATGCAAGAATATCTCAAGAAAGTACATTATGCTTGAGGATGGTCTACTCCTTTAGAGAAGGAAAATGTTTTACCAAGGAGTTCTTGTGATCAAGATCTTGGACCAGAAATGAAACAGGCAATAGAAGATCAAGATTGGCAAGAACAATTCAGAGAAATCATGGTGGAAGAAGAAGCAATTATTGCTATGCTTCCTCCAATAATATCTGATGAAGATAGAATTCTCTCTCTAAGGTTTAATATACTGCAACTTCAACAAGCAGAACAGCAAAAGACAGCTGAGTTAATTTCTGAAAACAATGAAGCTGTTTTAGGTTCAGAGATATCACAAGTTGATAGAGTTGCTCTCCCTGAAGAGGGAATTGAGTATTTTTTGGATCCAAGTAGAGTTTCACTGCCAGACTCTCCTGTTGAAAATTCAACAGTTTCACTGGTAGATCCATCAGAGATTCCCCTTCCAGACAGCCCACCTCCCTCACCTCCACAGCTCACATTTGATCAGAAGGTTGTGATATTCAAGAGTTATGTTAATCAGGCTAACTGAGTAATGCTTAATTTTATCCTCAAGATCAGATGTTCCAAGCATTGAGGATTCCTCCTTTGTGATGCTTTTCAGTGTTATGAATGTATCTCAAGACTTTACTCTTTTTGTGAAGAAAGGGTTTAGATTTCAGAATTTGCAAGATGTTTCAAGGACAAGATTTGGTAAATTTGTCAAAATTAGAGCAATTTTTTTCTGATAGATTCATCATCTCTCCTCACTCTTTAGGTCTTTTTGGTGTTCATTGGGATGCCTTACCTGAAGAGGGGATAATAGGAGTGGAGACATAGTCAGAACAACAAGGAATTATGACAAAGGAACTGAGTCAATTCCAAGGAATAATTTTGTTTCATTCAGAGCTATGCATTTCTTTTCTCTTTTTCTTTTGTTTATCAGAGTTTCAGAGTTATTTATTACACAGGACAAAGCCAGAACTGAGAATGGGTTGGTGTTTACACCTAGTCAAGAGCTCATTTGCAATTCAGATAATCTGGAGTTTTGCCCTGAAGAGGGGATAGTGTTATGAATGAACAGTTTGAATGCACAAGAGTCACATGACCATCACATGACCATGAGAATCCTATGCCAGGTTGAGTCAAACCCTAGGCTATGGTTAGTTCTATTCAGAGTATATCTTGACTAAAGGGTTAGCATAGAATTAGCAGCAGATCTCAGATGATGGTATCTTCTGATCTAATCTATATGATATCTGATCTTGGATCTTAGATCTGGATCTAGATTGATGAATCTGATCTGTGGCAGAGATCCAGATGGGATCTTCTCAGCCTTAAGGCTAAGATGCTGTTTTCATATCCATTGACCCTAAAGTCTTTCCTTTCATTCTTGTACTTCTTTTTCATTTAGACCCTTGATACACATGGCCATTTAGTCATATCCTTTACCCTTGCTCTATGCCCAGTTACCATTTTAGTATTTTAGTATTTATCCCAGCCAGGCTTGATGGTCTGTGCATCATCCTAGATAGTATAAGTAGACTGCCCATGTAGCTCTTAGCTTCCCAGCTTTAAGCACTTATCTTACTTGTATAGCCATCTAGGCAACCAATACTAGCTTGTGTTTGGACCCAGCTCCTCTGGCTTAGCTACTCAGAGCATATTCCCTTTTCTAAGTTCTGGTTTACCTCTAGTGACAGGCCTATATCATTTATACCCTTATTTTTCATATTGACACTGACATTGACACTGGCATAACCCCAAGGGTCACATTAGGTTAGGGTTATCACTCCTTGTCCACAGTCTGACCATGTGACTGTAACACAGATGTCTAAATATCTAAGAAACAAATGGAGATGTCAGGGAAGACAATATTCAATTATGTCAGACTGAAACTGAAAGATGACAGAAGAAGTGAGGGGGAACAAGGAACAGAAAC
>JBBPKN010000292.1:0-49788 GCA_038089275.1 Pulveroboletus cf. rosaemariae
CAGCCATCCGTGAAGGACGTTTATTTGGGGTGTCTGTTCTCGCTGGCAACTGTGGGGAAGATTGGCGATCGACAGGCTGATGCGACCCTCTGGTACCGTGATCGAGTTCATGTGAGGCTGAGTTCCTATTGGTCTTCTTCATCTTCGCCTGTAGCCACTTTTTAATCGCTGGAATGCGCTGAGAAGACTCTGCAGTATCGTGATACTCCCCTTGACGGACTCCTGAGAAAGAGGTCACCGGTACATAGCATGATAAATCTGGTAAAACGTGAGACACACCTAGCGATGATCCTTCGTCCTCGTGGGGTTGAACAGACGCTGCTGGTGACGGTGGCTCCGGCAGGATCAATATGGAGAAAGAAGAGAATATAGTCATCACCGACCTCGTCAAAATCAAATTGGACCGCCGGCACGCTAGAGGGTACCTCGGCCTGTGGAATCGTAAGAACTCGCCTCGGGCACGTAAAGGAGATCATACTTCAAGAAGGTCCCCATCTGCATTGTGGGTCTCGGATACAATTGGGCTTGGTTTTCCAGATCTCTCCTGGCGCACGTATGAAATGAGGGAGTTAGTACGACTCATTTCGATGACACAATAGCAAATCCTACTGGATTGCGGTCCATTGATTTGTTGTCGTCATCACCCGAGGTCACGGGCTGCTCGTCTGGCTGCTGTTCATCATTACTGGATGTCTAATATAGTGCATTAAAGTAGGGGATGGAATCATGATATGTTAGCAATGTGAATGAACGAATGCTTACATGGAAAGGACCATACGAGTCTGGGAGAATACGTGCGATGTCACGTATGGTGACTTTGCCATCACGCCGTCCAGTCGCAAGGTAGCCGGTATTTGGGGAGAGGGCGATTGAGAATATATGTATACCCTCTTTGATGACAGAGCCAATCTGCGCGAGGGTTGACATATCCAGAAAAAAGATGGAACTGTATCCATAAGTAGCGATGAACTTGCCATTTCTTGCTAGGGAGACGGACTCGAGCTCATCTACATTCAGGGTTGTCGACTCGGCGAGCAGGGTCCCGCTGGACACGGCAAAGCATTTGACTCTCTTATCGTTTGTTGCCACAAAGATTTGCTGGCTGTCATGGGACCATGCGAGGGGGGTGACTGTAGAAAAAACAGTCACAAATACACTGAGTGTGATGACCACAGCACCAGTGCGACTATCAAAGACAAGAATTGAGCTGCCAGGGCAGGAAATGGCGATATGCTCGTCATTTGGGGAGAACCGGATTCCATTGATCATAGCATCATGTCGCAGGGGCCCAGCAAGTCGCACCCCAGTTGAAACATCCCAAATGCTAGCCTCGTTGCTGCTGGTCCCTGTAGCGAATTTGGTCGAGTCAGTAGAGACGGCGACCGCGCGCACCCAGTTCTCGTCCTCCACCTCAGCGACCTTCTCGTGGAGTTCGGCATCCCATACACTCGCACCCTTGCGATGCCCACACACAACCCACTTGTGATTGCTGGACACTGAAATAGCCTCCACCTCCATCCCCGTTTGTCGTCCGACCTCTTGGCTATCCTTGAATCGCCATCGTCGAATTCCATCATTGCTCCCGCTCAAAAGATGTCTTTCGTCTGGGTGGAATACGACTGCCCACACCACATCAGAGTGACCGGTATGAAGTACTATTGTTGGGTCTTACTGAAATGTTAGCATTGCGTATTCACTGTTTGGAACCACGACGCACCAGTCTCTGTCGACGACATCGTCACTGGTGGTACCTTGTCGTCGGCTTTGAAAGAAAAGGGGGCGTTTCAGTTTACTTGAGCTATGGTGATGGGCAGAGTTGCCTTCGCTTGTTTTTAATATGAATCATACGTGCAACGTGTCTTTGCGCTTGTTGTTATACGAGTGCCTACTACAGTAGTTGACCTTGTCGCGACAGTCAGACAGGTAGTCAACATCCACAAAACCGATTCGATTCTCGTTCTCAAGTATCCGGGGCTGGCGGAAGGCTGTTATATCTTTATGAGGGTCAAAATGCACAAATATTCCCGCAGCGCGCTACATACCGTACTGGGAGCGACTTTTCGAGTCAGACCCGCGCGTGCAACTTTCGTCTTGCGCACTTTTTTGGACATAAAAAAACCATTAGAACCATTTCTATTATCATAAGTAGACCAATTCGAGACTATGATTATACGCAAGGAGAAATGTCGTATTCACGAAAGAACGTTATTAAGGTAGTGGAAGGAAATTGAATGAGTCGTAAATGAGAGAAAGGTACATATCCGAGGTAATGAGGCAATTAGTTTGCAGACGTCACTGTTCCCATTCAATAGTCTTATGACTGCTCTGGCACCATTCACTCCCTTTTAGTCCAGTAATTGAATTTCTAGCAGACTTGGTATAGGCTCAATGTCACTGATGTACATTCTAGCCAGATATTGGACTAGGTCAAGTTAGCTAATGTAGTAATTGTACCCACCTTGTGGATACCCAGATGGAGAACACTAAGGTAGCTAGTATGTCAAGATGGAGACTTGTGTACCAAAAATTGTGTAAGGTTGAACTATATAGTATAAATTATGAAGGGGGTTGCATTAGGAAGAGGGACAAGATGTAGTGTGACTCAATTGAGTGAACGGGGTGAGGTGAGCGGCACCAGCCCAAACTGGTTAACTGTGGAAAGCTCCATCAACAGATGATACTACAGGGGCATTCCGTTGTATGTCTCCGTCTCGAGACATGTTTGCATGAGCAGTATGGCAAACAGTCTTGGGACTTGACAAGTCAATTGAAAAGTGGGAAAACATCTGGTTTCAGCCGATTGCATCGCGCCGATTGCCGCTAAAGCTGTATCACTACCCATATACTATCGCCTACCGGCGTGACTCTCTGACAGGGTGGAATAGCCTTTATGTATGTTTACATCGACTTGACTACTCGCTGTCTCCCCATTCCAGCGCTAGCGTTGGATATAGACCCTCCACCAGCGACCGAGAAGAGGTCTCAGCAGGCTCGAACATGGTTGACGTTATTTGAACCCATGCTACTGCTAGTGCCCCATTGGGATGAACCCCATGATCAATGTCTGCATCATCACGTTCAAGCGCATGTCAACGCACTACCTAGAAACTCCCTAGTCAATGTGTCCCATCTCCTGTACCTGAGCCGAGGCACAACAACCACGCTGGAAATGTGACGGAAAGAGTAGCCCTGCCCGACTGTTGCTGGTGTTGGTGTACTGTCAGTGAAACAATATGAATGAGGAATGTATATGCACCGTTAAATGAACCACTCCAGCGGAAGAATCGGATGGGTCGTTCGATTGCTGCACCTAATAAAAAATGGTTGATATGACGTGGTAGATAATAACCGGGAGACCGACCGAGCCTGCTCGCGTTTGACCTCCAGAGGTTTGCCTACCGCTAGAAGCATTCATGTTGGGATGGTTGGGTTCACCAGGTTGGGCAGGCGATTTCGGCTGTAACATCAAATGAATCCCTACATATGGACTAGAGGATTAACATACTGCTCGTTTCCCAAGATACCCCCCGACAGTTCGCTAACATAATGTGCTAAACTCACCGCATCGGATCGTTCATCAAGCGCACTTACCGGCTTACGTTTAGCTGCTGCCATCCACGAGGTCCTCTCGTTCTGAGCATCTGCTCTCGCTGTTGGCCAGAGGCGCGATCGACGATCGACGGGCTGACGCGACTCTCTCGGAATGTGTTCAGGCTCATCCGAACCCATGTCTTTTTTGGTCTTTCTAATCTTCGCCTGTATCCACTTCTTGAATCCTGGAATGTGAGTGTTGTGATACTCTCCTGGACTTCCTTCTGGAAGGGAGGTCGCCAGTATAGCACCTGATAAATGTAGTACAACACGCGACCTACCTAGAGGTGGTGCCTCGTCGACGTGAGGTTGGACCGACGCTGCTGGAGATGGCGGCTCCAGTAGGGTCAATACAGAGCAATGAGGAAAGTATAGTTACCACCAACCTCATCGTAATCAAATTGAGCGGCCGGCGCGCCAGATGGTACCTCAGCCTGCAAGATTGTGAAAACTCACCCCAGGCGACAAAAGGAGTTCATACCTCGAGGAAATCTTCATCTCCATTGTGGGTCCTGGATCCGACTGGATTTGATTTCTCCTAATATATGTACGAAACAAGGCGGTCAATGTAGTTCGCCTCAATGACGCAACAGTAAATCGTACTGGATTAAGGTTGGCGAATTTATCATCATGACCATCCGAGGCCGCAGGCTGCTCGTCTGACTGCTGTTCATCATTACTGTGTTCCTAATACAGCGTGTTAACATAGGAGATGAGATGAATGGTTATCTGATATGCCGACACCTCGAATGAGTAAATGCTTACATGGAAAGGGCCATATGAGTTTGGGAGAATATGCGCGAGGTCACGCACAGCAATTTTCCCGTCATCTTGCCCAGTCGCCAGGTAGGTAGCAGTCGGGGAGAGGGCGATTGAGTATATATACCTGCTATTTGCAATGGTGGAGTCAATCTGGGTGAGGGTTGAGGCATCCAGGAAGAATATGGTCCCATATCCGTAAACAGCGAGAAATTTTCCGTTTGCTGCTAGGGAGATGGATTCAACCTTAGTTGCGGCAAGAGTTGCCGACTCGATGAGCAGGGTCCCTGTGGGCATAGTGAAAGACTTAATTTTCCGGTCACTTGTTGCTACAAAAACTTGCTGGCCATCACTGGACCATGCGAGGGGTGTGATTGCAGAAAACGTGGTCATGACTACATTGAGGGTGACGACCGCATCGCCTGTGTGACTGTCGAGGACACAGATTGAGCTGCCAGAGCAGGAAATGGCGACGTGCTCGCCATTTGGGGAGAATCCCATTCCATTGATCACATTGCCGTATCGCAGAGGGCCAACAAGTCGCTCCCCAGGTGAGATGTTCCAAATGCTAGCTCCGTTGCTGCTGGTCCCAGTAGCGAATCTGGTCGAGTCAGTAGAGACGGCGACCGCGCGCACCCAGTTCTCGTCCTCCACTTCGACGACCTTTTCTCGAAGCTTTGCGTCCCACACGATTGCGCCATCTCGACCCCCGCATACTACCCACTTGTGGTCACCTGTCACTGAAATCGCATTCACCTGCATCCCTGTTTGTTTGCCGACCTCTTGGCCGTCTTCAAGTCGCCATCGTCGAATCCCATCCCTGTTCCCGCCAAAAAGATACTTTCCGTCGGGGTGGAACGCGACTGCCAACACATCACTGTAATGGCCAATGTCGAGTTCTACTGTTGGGTCTTACTGGAATGTTAGCATTCCACCATCACTCCTCAGAACTGCAGCCCACCAGTCGTTGAAGACGACATCCTCACCCGTAGTACCTGTCGTTTACTTTGAAGATTGGAGAAGAGAGAAGGGTTATGGTGGTGGTGGTGCGCAAAGTCGCGTTTTCTCATTCTTAATATGGATGGAAGGTGCCTCGTGCTTCTGCGCTTGCTGCTACACGGATTCCTACCGTTTGATTTTGTCGCAACATCCAGTCGAATAGTCGATACCAACAATGAAAACCGTCTCTCGTTGCCGAGTATTGTGGGACCTGTGAACGCTCGTCATGTCTTGTCCACAGGACCCGGTTTACGACGAGTGTAAGGTCCGCAATAGGTACACTAACTGACACGAGACACAGATGTATGTGTACTTTCTCAGACAGAGAGCGACCAAAATGATTTTGATAGGCAGAAAACGAACTTGTGCACGATGTGGCACGACGTCGTAATCGGCGCGTACTGTCCCTTTCTGTATGGATGCAACCAGGGGGGGGGTTGTGTTATTGGTTGCCACAGTTGCTTTGCAACTCCATTGTGATTTAGTATGACGTCCAAGAGAATAGCAACTGGCCACCAGTGTGACCAATAATTGAGTACACATTAACAAGGTTTCATGATTGGATCTGCAGTCCTTGGATGTCATTGGTGGATGTCATTGGCCAATACTCATAGACAAAGTTGAAATTTTTGTCATTTCTAGCTACCACAATGATAAAGCCACTGCCCATCTACTTGAAATGGGCCATTCTCTGAGCTGATGTCACACATTTACCACCTTGAGCAACTTCTCAAAAACCTGCCACAAATCCTTAATGAAACCAAGGACTAGGTTGGAATGGAGAAATGACTGACATTAGTACCTAATGGAACTAAGGACTAGATACAAGTCAGTAAATGGTACTGTAGCATAGTGAGCTTGTACATACCTCAGTCAGAATAGAGAAACAACTAAGGATGCAGTGGGAAATAAGATATGGTATTAAGGAAAAGCAAAGCTGTTATTGTTATGGTGGTGGTTTAGCACACTGTGCAGATGAGCTATAAACCCTAACCCAGTCCTTGGGGTTGTGTTGGTGTCAATATCAGTGTCAATATGGAAGAATAATGGGTAAAGATGATAGAGGCCTGTCACTAGAGGTAAACTAGGACTTAAGAGAGGGAAGAATCTCTGGGTAGCTAGGCCAGAGGAGCTGGGTCCAAACACAAGCTAGTATTGGTGCCTATAGAGCTATACAAGTAAGACAAGTGCTCAAAGCTGGGGAGCTAAGAGCTACATGAGCAGTCTACTTATACTATCTAGGATGGTGCACAGACCACCAAGTCTAGCTGGGATAAATACTGATATGGTAACTGGGCATAGGGCAAGGGTAAAGGGTATGACTAAAGGCCATGCATATTAATGGTCTAGAATGGAAGAGAAGTAATAGAATAGAAGGAAAGACTGTAGAGTCAATGGATATAAAGACAGCACCTTAGCTTTGAGGCCAAGGAGATTTCATTTGGATCTCTGCCACAGATCAGATTCATCAATCAAGATCCAGATCTAAGATCCAAGATCTGATGTCATCTAGATTAGATTGGGAGATACTATCATCTAAGATTGCTGCTAATCCTATGCTAACCCTTTAGTTGAGGTAAACTCTGAATAGAACTAACCATAGCCTAGGGTTTGGCTCAATATGGCATAGGAGTCTCATGGTCATGTGCTTGTCATGTGACTCTTGTGCATCCAAACTATTCATTTGTAACACTATCCCCTCTTCAGGGTGAAACTTTGGATCACCTGAATGTGAAATGAGCTCTTGACTAGGTGTAAACACCAACCCATTATTGGTTCTGGCTTGTCCTGTATGATAAATAACTCTGAGACTCTGAATAAAAGAAAAGAAAAGAAAAAAGAAATGCATAGCTCTAAATGAAAAATTGTCATGAAAATAATTTTTTGGAATTAACTCAGTTCCTTCATTGTATTTCCTTGTTGTTCTGACTATGTCTCCACTCCTACTATCCCCTCTTCAGGTGAGGTGTCCTGACAAACACTGATAAGACTGAAAGAGTGAGGAGAGACAATGAATCAATTGGAAAAAAAATCCTCTGATTTTGATGAAAATCACCAAATCTTTTTCTTGAAATGATCTTGCTAACTCTGAAATCTAAACTCAATCATGATGACTGAAAGAGTATAAGAAATCAACACAATCAGGACACTGAAAAGCATCCCAAAGGAGAGAATCCTTGTGCTGCTTGCATCACATCTTGAGAATTAATCCTAGCATGGTTTGGTCTGCTTTGTTAACCCATTGCTTTAATTGGACTACTTTCTCTGCAAATAAGAGCTGTGGGGGTGTGGGAGGTGGGCTATCTGGAAGGGGAATCTCTGAAGGATCTACTGGTGAAACTGTTGAATCTTCAACAGGAGAGTCTGGCAGTGGAACTCTACTTGGATCCAAAGAATACTCAATTCCCTCTTCAGGGAGAGCAACTCTATCAACTTGTGATATTTCTGAATCTAAAACAGCTTCATAGTTTTCAGAAATTAACTTAGCTGGTTTTTGCTGTTCCTCTTGTCAAAGGTGCAATATCTTATTTATCTGAGAGATGAATTTTTC
This sequence comes from Pulveroboletus cf. rosaemariae, assembly GCA_038089275.1. Lineage (NCBI taxonomy): Eukaryota > Fungi > Basidiomycota > Agaricomycetes > Boletales > Boletaceae > Pulveroboletus > Pulveroboletus cf. rosaemariae. Next base: position 7,901 of record JBBPKN010000292.1, read on the forward strand.
TTCTTCAGATATTATAGGAGAGAGATTGGTAATGATCACTTCTTCTTCCTCCTGAATTTCTCTGAATCATTCTTGCCAATCTTGATCATATATTGTCTGTTTCATTTCTGGTCCAAGATCTTGATTACAAGAACTTTTTGGTGAAGCATTTTCCTTCTCTGAAGGAGTAGACCATTCTTGAGCATGATGTACCTTCTTGAGATATTCTTGCATCTCTCAAGTTTCCTTGATCTGATCTTTGTCTTCTTTGAAGAATGGATTGTGCTTCAAAAACTCTGATGTAGGTGATTTTGGTGATGGAACCACCTTGTCTTCATCTTCCTCCTCAATTATTTCTAACATGGTTGAATTGTGGGAAGGAGTATAGTGAATCCAATAAACCTTAGGAGGAGATGGCAAATAGTTTAATGATGTGTCTGGATCCTGAGTAGTTTTAGAACCTTCCAGTTCATCTTCCTCTTGATCCCATAGACTGAGAGCCTTGGCAATCTGTAAATCCCATTCAAATCGACCACTGATCTCTTTATGATCAGTCTGATCCCATTGTGGGTTATAGTCAAAGGAACCATAGACAGAATCTAATTCTCTATCTGTGGGGAGGAAATCTTTATCTGTGTAATCCCATGAATCTGCAGGAAGCTCTGATTTGAAACTCTTGGGTAATTCCAAAAGCTCCATGAACCTTGATTCTGGTGATAATGGACCAGACTGTATATCCAGACTAATGGGCTTTAGATCTTCAGAAACTCTTGCTTGCACTTGCTTTCCTTTGCCTTTAGCTTTGCACATTTCAATTACTTCTGGGGGGATGTTGTTGGGTTCTAAGAAACTCTGAGGTTTGAACAATCCAAAATCATTGTCTATATTATAGTTTGCTTTTTCATTTTTCTGATTATGTGACTTTATCTTATCTTTCCATGTGGTTGTCTAATCTTTTATCTTATCTAGGCATATGATGGGTCACATAACAGGTCTAGACCCAGGGCATAGGGTTAGCCTCATGTCTTCAGCCTTGTTTTCATTTCCATTGTTCTTCCATTTTAGAAGCCTTACTCCTTTTCAGCCATTGGCTATTCTCATGAGTGCTTCTCTTCCATTTGATGGTGCCTCAGGGTCTGTGGGAGTATTCCCATCAGGGTCCTGGTCTGTGTGCATTTCTGTACTGTATAAATACTATAGCTTTAGCATGTTTCAAGCCCCAGTCTTAAGCACTTGTATTTTTACTGCAGGTGGCCTCACTAGTGGCTCCTTTTCATATATCCTCTATCATCTATTGCTTCACCCTTGTTTTGGTTTGTTTGTCTCATCATTTATTCATATGAGAAAAGGATACACCTGGGGGCACAAGGAGAAACTAGCTAAGTTTGTCGTTGAGGCTATCACAGGATTTAGCAACAATTAGTCAGGGAGAGAGTCTTTTCAAAAATGTTTTGACAACTTTGAGTAACAGATGCTCAAAGACTTTAAGGAGAAAAGAGGAAGAGACAGGAAAGTAGCCATCACTTCTAGACTTTGCACCCTTCACCCCTCCTAATCCCTCAAAACAGTTTCATATCTTCCTGAAACAGTAGCACATCATGTCATCCACCAGCAACCCACACTCCCCTACCACAGAGCTTGAATCAATCCTCTCAGAGCACCCTGACCAAGACCCTGGCCTTCTCCAGTTCCTGTTCCCATCCCCAGAACCCTGACCCTGCTCCTTGTTCTGAAGTCTGAGCTCAAGGATTTTGAGAATGTCTATGGATCTTGGAGATTTGATGAGAGAGTTGGTGGAAGGATTTACAAAGATGGAAGGATCAAATTTGAAGAAAATCTCAGATCTGGGGAAATGGAATGGTAAGAAGAAGAGTTGGAGGAAATGGTTTGTTTCCATGTCAGTTTGGCATACAGAACAAAAGTGGAAGAATAATCAAGAGCAGACAGCCACTGTTCTTTCTAGGTTAGAAGGAAAGGCTGAAGAATTTGCACAGATAATGTATGAAAAATACATTAACAAGAAGACTGAAGAAGATCACTGAGGGGATGTACTGGAATTAGGTGCTTGGCCAGATTATGCTGGCATTGCAAGGGAGTTATGTGTGTATTTCCATATAGATGAACTAGCTCATGAATCATTGAAAAAGCTGGAGCTGTTAAGGCAAAGAGGCTCCATTGACAAATATTTACAAGAATTTGAGGTACTCAAAGTGGATGCAGGGGTCAGTGATGACCATGCATTCAAATTAATGCACACCCAGGTGCAATTTCGAGTTTACCAGCAGATTTGCATGCAGGGCATGTCAGGTACACTTGTGGAATTTGTACAAGCAGTACAAAAGATAGGAAGGTCATTTGAAAGAATGGCTGTTGAGCATTCTGCTCCAGCATTCACTCCCAGGTACAACACTCCAAGAGTTCCTCCTCTCTCTACTTCTTTTACTCCTTGATATAACCCCCCTCCACAATTTACAAGTACTGGTGTCCAATCTGGAAGAGGAGCTCCCATGGATGTAGATCACCAGGGAGCAGTGCAAGTCCACACCTGTTACAGTTGTGGCAAGACAGGACACTTTGCATGAGAATGCAAAGGAACATTTAATCTGGCTGCTCTAAGGCCTTCAAACAATTTCGGCAAGGGTCCTCAGGGACAATCGCAAGCTCAGCAGCAACAAAGAGCACAATATGTTTAGCCAGTGAAGTTTTCAGAATTCTCACCTCCTGATGCCAAGGGCTGGCAAATGGCCGAACTGGTAGCATTCAGGCCAGTATATAACATGGCTGATGCAGCATGTTTTCAGGAAGTCCCTGCAGCATTGTGGGGTACTATGGAAGAAGCAAGGGCTTACTTCCAAGATATATTTGAATTGGAACAAAAGCAGAAAGAGGCTTTGGGAAAAGTTTGAGGGACTCAGCTAGGCTAGTAGTTGAAGTTCCAGTATGTTTTTCTTTATTTTTGTCTTCTTTTGATGTTAGTACTATAAAATGGAAAAAACCATTTCAATCCATAATGGCATCTCATTTGAGTGTGGCCCCAGATATTGGGTGCTTAATTCTGTCAGAAAATATTGATGGACATCTTTTTGCAATAGGAAGTGAGAAAAGAAATGATCTAGCCAAGTTATTTAATAGAACAGAAAGAGATGAATTAGGTGTAAGTATTAAAGTAGATGGAGAAGTATGAGGAAAAAATGGACTTAAAATGGAGTCCTGCAGTTTAACATTTGCTATCATTGATTCAGGAGTGTTAGTGACTTTTATAGATCAAAAGTTCATATGGAAACATGGACTTTACAAAAAAGATCTACCAAAAACATTAAAAGTCTACAATGTAGATGAAACTGAAGGCAATATAGATAGGATCATGCATTATGTGGCTATTTATATTTCTATCAAAGAAAAAAATGAAAAATGGCATTGTGAACAAATTAATGCATATGTTTCTTCTTTAGGAAATTTGGATTTACTTATAGGTTATGATTGGTTCACAAGGCATAATCCAGATATAGACTGGGTCAACAAGACAATCAATTTTCCCAGATGCTCCACAAACTGTGATACACATCTAATCTCACATAGAGTTACAGCCAAGGAACAAAGTCAATTGGAAAAGAAATTGCCAAAGGAGTTGTGGAAGTTTATCACAGTCTTTTCACAGCATGAATCAGAAAGAATGCTGACAAGAAAACTGTGGGATCATGGAGTAGAGTTAAAAGAAAACTTTATTCCGAAGAAAGGTCATATCATCCCTCTTGCTCAAGCAGAAATGGATGAAGTTTGAAGTTTTATTGACAAAGAAATAAAGAAAGAGTACATATGTTCTTCAAAATTGCCTCAAACTTTGCCTGTGTTCTTTATTAGCAAAAAAGATGGTGGAAAATGAATGGTGATTGACTATTGTTACCTCAATGAGTTCACCATAAAAAACAATTACCCATTACCTTTGATTTCAACATTGATTGATAGGTTAAATGGTGCAGATCTGTTCACCACTCTAGATCTTCACTGGGGGTACAACAACATTTGCATGAAAGAGGGCGATGAGTGGAAAGGGGCATTTACTACACCAATAGGAGCTTATGAGCCATTGGTAATGTATTTCAGGATGTGTAATTCCCTGAGTATATTCCAGGCTATGGTGAATGATATTTTCCATGATATATGGGAGCATGTTGTCATTTACATTGATGACATTATGATTTTTACCAAAAACAAGACAAGAGAGCAACATCTTGAAATCATTGCAGAAGTTTTAGGTCATCTTTGTGACCACAATCTCTTTTTGAAGCTGTCAAAATGTCACTTCACTTAACCACAAGTGGATTATTTGGGCATGGTTGTATCTAAAAAGGGGGTTCAGATGCAACTCAACAAGACTAGTGCTGTTCAGAGTTGGCCAATTTCAAAAACCATTAAGCAGGTTCAAGCTTTTCTAGGCCTAGCAAATTACTATTGATGATTTGTTCAAAATTTCGCCAATATTGCCAAATCCCCTAATTTTCTCACAAAGAAGAATGTCTCTTTTGAATGGACAGCAGCCTGCATGGTTGCTTTTGTTTGTCTCAAAGAAATCCTCATATCCGAACCCCTTCTTTGTTATCCTGACTCCTCTAAACCCATTTGTGTAGAAACTAATGCTTCAGATGTCACCATCAGAGCAGTTTTGTCCTATCAACATGATGATGGACTTTGGTGACCAGCTGCATATATTTCTCACTCTTTGGACAAAGCTAAATGCAATTATCCAATTTATAACAAAGAGTTGCTTGCTATTATTCATGCTTTGAAGGACTGGTGCCATTATTTAATAGGACAAGATTCTTTTGAGATCTGGACAGATCACAAGAATCTTGAATACTGGAAACAGCCTCAAGATCTGTCATCTCATCAAGCTTGCTGGCAGATGGTTCTGGCTGAATTCAATTTTAAATTATGTTACAAACCAGGTTCAACTAATGGATGAGCTGATGCACTCTCCAGAAGACAGGACCATTTTGATAACAAACCAGACATTAACAAACAAATCATCATGCTTCCTTCTGATGTTTTTAAATGAGTACTTTCTATTTCTTCTTCCTTTTTTCCTTGAATTCAACAAGCATCAATGGACTTACAACTTCCTGCCCATTGGTGTTATAGTTCAGAACAAAAAGTTTATTTAAATGACAGAAAACAAATTTTTGTTCTGAAAGAACTATATACTGAAGCTCTTAATTTATTTCATTCTTCACCTTTAGATGGTCATGCTGGTCAAGGTCGCACTAGCCAGCTTTTATCTTGATACTATTATTGGCCAGATCTCTGTAAAAATGTTGTGCATTTTGTTTCTCATTGTTCCACATGTGCAACATCAAAGGAATCAGAAACAGTCATTTCTGTTCATCCTCTTCCCACTGCTTTATCTCCTTGGGAAGATATTTTGGTGGACTTTATTACCAGACTTCCAGTTTCTAAAGGTTTTGATGCTATTATAGTTACAGTGGACAGGTTTTCAAAAGAAGTGGTTTTTATTCCTTGTCTTTCTTCTCTTTCTTCTCTTTATGTTGCAGAACTTTTCAGGGATCACATATGGTCCAGACATGGACTTCCTAGCACTATTGTTTCAGATTGGGGACCACAATTCATATCAGAGTTCACAAAATGGTTAAACAAGATTCTGCAGATCAAGCAGAAATTATCAACAGCATATTATCCTAGAACAGATGGGCAAACAGAACGGATCAATCAGGAGTTAGAACAATATTTGAGGAACTTCATAGCAAAATGGCAGGACACTTGGGCAGACTGGCTCAAAATAGCAGAATATCATTATAACAATTTGTATTTGACTTCTACCAAGACATTGCCATTTGAAATTACAAAAATGTATCATTCACATCTCGGTTTTGAGCCACCTACATCAGAAAATCCATTATCTCATTTCTTATAAGACATGTCCAAATTGTTCAAAGAAGTAAAGGAAGCATTGGCAAAGACAAAAGAAAAAATGAAGAAACAGAATAAGCAAAGCATGCCATCTTATCACAAAGGCCAGCAAGTTCTGTTATCTACCAAGAATTTAACACTTCCCTATTCCTTAAAAAAGTTGACCAAGAAGTGGATCAGACCATTTGAGATTTTAGAAGTTATTCCACATGCAGTTCATCTGCATTTACCAAAAACCATGTGGATTCACTCTATAGTCAATATATCTCGAATTAAACCATATCTTCCTTCTCTTCAAGGTCAAGATATTCTCACACTGGATCCTATTATTGTTACAGAGAAAGGTCATTTGGAGTATAAAGTGAATCATATTGTGGATTCTTGAGTTTATAAAGGAAAACTCAAATATTTGGTTCATTGGACTGGATATGGTGATTCAGATCATACCTGGCAAACTAAGGACAATTTAGCAAATTCACCAGATCTTGTTAAAGAATTCCACAAACTTTATCCATCTGCTCCTTGATGACTGTTCAATCTTGACCTCTCTGTTTTCCATTCTATGTTCAAGCTGTATGAAAACCACACTGAAGTTTCTCCATTATTCATATCTCATCTGGAATCCTTAATCTAAAAAGGGAATAGTATTATAGTTCGCTTTTTCATTTTTCTGATTATGTGACTTTATCTTATCTTTCCATGTGGTTATCTAATCTTTTATCTTATCTAGGCATGTGATGGGTCACATGACAGGTCTAGACCCAGGGCATAGGGTTAGCCTCATGTCTTTAGCCTTGTTTTCATTTCCATTGTTCTTTCATTTTAGAAGCCTTGCTCCTTTTTAGCCATTGGCTATTCTCATGAGTGCTTCTCTTCCATTTAATGGTGCCTCAGGGTCTGTGGGAGTATTCCCATCAGGGTCCTGGTCTGTGCGCATTTCTGTACTATATAAATACTGTAGTTTTAGCATGTCTTAAGCTTCAATCTTGAGCACTTGTATTTTTACTGCAGATGGCCTCACTAGTGGCTCCTTTTCATATATCCTCTATCATCTATTGCTTCGCCCTTGTTTGGGTTTGTTTGTCTCATCATTTATCAACCAAAATCAACAACACAACAGTCTGCTTCTACTTGATTCACATGCCTAAGTGTAAGTAAACCTTTCATCTGCGATTCTGACTTGGATGACTCTGAGATAGTTTGAGAACTTTCTGGTTCTACCTTTCCTGATTCAGTTTCTACTCACTTCAAATCAGTTACTCCAGTCTCTTTCTTGCTTTTCATTTTTCTAGACTGTTTTACTTTCTTCTCCACTTTTGTCTTTGAACCAGTAATTGGTTCTTCCTTGTGAATGTCCTTGCTACCCTTTTCTACTCATGGAGCATTGCTCAACACTTTCATCTCTGGATTGCTCTGTTCCTCTGATAACAAAAAGTCTCATGTTGCTATCAACATTTCCAGTCTTGCAACTCTGATATAAAGATCCTTGACTTCCTTCTTTGTCTTGATTAGAGACTCCAGAAGATTTTGCACTATATCATTCTTTGCTACTTGATCTGGTTTCATATCTGGCATAAATAAAACTTTCTTCTCTTGTTTCAATTTGTCAACCAATTTCTTGGCAGCATTCTTTAACACTGATTTTCTCAACTCGTCAGCTGAAGATACTGGAAACCTTGAAGTCTTGGCCTTGACCTCAGGTCTCACCCTTGTTTCCAATTCTATTATAATGCACTTTTTTCATTTTTACTCTTTTTGGACTTATCTTCACACTACTGTAGCTCTTCACATTATCACATCACACGATCCTTTCACATCTTCACATTTCACATCTTCACTATTTCACCTTTTCACCCTGTCACAGTTTACATCTTTACATGGCACAAGTCTAGATCAATCTAGACTCTGATGTCCTGCCTCATGTTTAACTCATGTATTTCTAGGTCCCCACTCCTTTATGGCTATTGGTTGGCTTACTGTACATTACTTTAGGGCCAGCACCATTCACATGGTCTGTGCACATTATGTAGCAATATATAAGGAGGTTGGCTCAAGCCTGGGTTTTCCCAGTCTTGTGCACTTGAATCTTTTACATTCTTGTTCCCTTTTGGCTCTTACTTCTCTACACTTTGCCTAGTTCAGTGCCACTAGCATAAAAGCACTATTCAGGACTTAGGATTATCAGCATACTTCAAGAAGTTTAGGAGTTTAGGTCAACATGTCAAGTTGTTGCATTTCAGATTCCTTTACTCAGACTCTGATTCTTGCTGGGCATTGCTTACAGGTAATCCCTTTATGACCTGAAGCTCTGCATGCATAGCACCTAACTCTTTTTGGACAATCCTTGATAATGTGTCTGTTGGCACCACAATTGAAGCATAAGGGACAGTTGACCAGATAGTGGCCAACTCCTTTGCAAACCTTGCAAACAAGAACTTTCAATCCTGAAGGACTCAACTCTGAACCTTTTAACAATGCAGGGGCTACTGCTCTTCTCATAGGTTTTGATGTAGCAGGTCCTGGAACTGCTTGACTCTGAATAGCTTTTAATGAAGCAGATGCATTAATTGCTGAGGAAGGCTTTGATAAAGCAGGTACTATGACTGCTTCTGCAGGAAAACTCTTCTTTGGCAACCTAACTTCTATTTTCTTCATCCCCTTTTCATAACTACTCTTTTCACCAATCTTGACATGTGGAAGAGTATTCTGAGGAAATGAAGGAAGGGGAACTGTTGCACTGAATGGAGATGTCTGCACCTTGTTTCTCTGACTCTGAATATATTTCTCTAATGATGGTATGTTTGTTTTTTTGTTTTTCTAGCTGCTATCTTCTAGTCTGCACCTAAGCCTTCCAATAGAGCCTTGTGATTTGACTGTGAAGTATGATGTTCAATATGAATTCTTTTTTTCTACTGCCAATCCAATCTCTAGTTTGCAGCTAAGCCTTTGACCAGTTATCAACTAGCACTTTGGTATATGATGGAAAGGATAATGAAGCTTCTCTGTCTGTTTACTCACTCTAGCCTTGTTGGCTTGGTACTTGATTTATAGATGTGTGTTTCAGTGCACAAGCCCAAGTAATGGTAGCTTTGAGCAAGTGTTATGGTGGTGGTTTAGCACACTGTGCAGATGAGCTATAAACTCTAACCCGGTCCTTGGGGTTGTGCTGGTGTCAATGTCAGTATCAATATGGAAGAATAATGGGTAAAGATGATAGAGGCCTGTCACTAGAGGTAAATCAGAACTTAAGAGAGGGAAGAATCTCTGGGTAGCTAGGCCAGAGGAGCTGGGTCCAAACACAAGCTAGTATTGGTGTCTATAGGGCTACACAAGTAAGACAAGTGCTCAAAGCTGGGGAGCTAAGAGCTACATGAGCAGTCTACTTATACTATCTAGGATGGTACACAGACCACCAAGTCTAGCTGGGATAAATACTGATATGGTAACTGGGCATAGGGCAAGGGTAAAGGGTATGACTAAAGGCCATGCATATCAAGGGTCTAGAATGGAAGAGAAGCAATAGAATAAAAGAGAAGACTGTAGGGTCAATGGATATAAAGACAGCACCTTAGTCTTGAGGCCAAGGAGATCCCATCTGGATCTCTGTTACAAACATAACATTTGGATGCACAAGAGTCACATGACAAGCATGTGACCATGAGACTTTATTGCCAAACAAGGACAAACCCTAGGATATGGTTGAGTTGTTTCTTCAGAGTTTCCCCTTGGGTTTGGGCACAGCTTATGGTTGGATCTAGTATCTCAGATGATAGATATATCTTCCAATTAGATCTCCGATGAATCTGGATCTGGATCTAGATGAGGGTCAGATCTAATCTGTGGCAGATCTCTAGATGGGATCTCCTCAGCCTTATGATTGAGGACATGGTCTAATCTCCACTTACTCTAGACCCTTACCTTCCATTCTACATAGCCTCTCCATTCCACATACCTTATTCACATGGCCCATTGGTTATATTCTCAGTAAGCACATCCTATGCCCTACTTCCTTATTTAGTTGTTCCCTTAACTCTGGAGGTAATCTGTGCATATCTGGGCTTAGTATAAATAGCAGAGTAGTTCCTTGGTTTTGGCTCCCCAGCCTTAACCACCTTGTTAGTTTTGTTATCTTGTACATCATCTAGTGCCTTGATAATATAGGCATTCTCCCTCCTAACATTGTGATGGCTGCTCAGGTCTTGCTACCCTAAGCCCACTACATTGTTCTTTACTCTATTCCAACTGAATCCAACAATGAAACTGACATACCCTCTCAAGGCAGACTGTTTAGGGTTAGGATGGGTCGTTCAGAGATTGACACCATAACAATCTCTGCCACAGATCAGATCCATTAATTAAAATCCAGATCTAAGATCCAAGATCCAATGTCATCTAGATTAGATTGGGAGATACCATTATCTGAGATTGCTGCTAATTCTATGCTAATCCTTTAGTCAAGGTAAACTCTGAATAGAACTAACCATAGCCTAGAGTTTGGCTCAATATGGCATAGGAGTTTCACAGTCACATGCTTGTCATGTGACTCTTGTGCATCTGAACTGTTTGTTCATAACAGTCATACACTAATATGTTAAGTAGGCAACAAAGAATTGATACTGTCATAGTGAAATGGAGAGCTGTAATATATGGAGATCATATTATAATCAACAACTCTTTTCTTGGATCTAGAGCAGTCTAACTGTTAGAATTTGTTGATTACCTATTCTCTACCACTTACATAAGCTTATAGCTACATTGGACCATTAGTTACCTTAGAATACTTAGTGACTACAAGTATCCTGCAGTTTTACACTAACTATGCTTTTGGCATGTACATGAAGTTGGTAAATAAGGAGGGGATCTGGTATGTTTACAACAGAAACCTTGAAGTGTGTTTTCAGACCTGTAAACTTGCTGGTGAAGCATCCATTATATTCACTGAGCAGAAAACACAATACAAGACACTGATTGAAATATTTGATAAATGCAGCAAAGTTGCAGAATACTGTTAAAATCTTCTATATCAAGTATGGATATACTGTTGAAACTTATATCTATTGCAGACTACTGATAGACTTTCTATCATTATTTGCTTTATGAAAGAAACCCTTAAGGCTAGAGAATGAAGGTTAGGTTTTAGCATCTTAGTGGTGCACAAACCTGAGGAAAGGTTGTACTTCAGAGACTCTGAAGATATCTGAAGGCATTCAGAAGGATTTAGAAAGAGTTTCATTGGTCAAATGGAACTTGGCTTCACCTTATATGATACATCCTTGCACTTTCCAGTATCCCAATTTATAAAGATGTTGAAGATGGGAAAGAGAGCAATCTCAATGTTTAACAAGAGGAACAGACAAGATGAGGGGAGTCAAGCCTAGTCATGAGGGTGGGGCCTTATAATTTCTGCAAGGATATTGCTCAGCCTGAAGGTGCTTCAAAGTAGCCTGGAGGGTCAGAAAAAGCCTAAGGGCTCAGGCAGAGTGAGGACAACAACAAGGGAGTGTTTATGTTGATATTTGTACTGAGGTACAAGATACAGGACTATAGTACTTATACCTTGGAGAGGCAGAACTATTTAAGAGTATAGCAAAGTAAAACAGATACAAACTCAGAAGTGAAGCAGATGTCTAAATATCTAAGAAACAAATGGAGATTTCAGGGAAGACAATGTCTATTCATGTCAGACTGAAATTAAAAAATAACAGGAAAAAGTGAAGGGAAACAGGAACAGGAATGGAGACAGAAATAGTAATGGTAACTGAGAGTGGGTGTCATATCCTGTGCCAATGGATTAACTCTGCTATGTCTCTGGTGCAACTCTGGTTGCTTTCACACTTTAAGCTGCATATTTCCTAGTTCCCTTTACCTCTGTCTTTTCCTATCTAATGATTGATTACAACTTTACCTACACTAACTCTGTGCCATTTTGATACAACTCCATAGTTCCTCTGATCTCACTTCCTATTCCTGTTCCTTTCTATCTCACTTCTTCCTGTTATTATTTATTTTTCAGTTTGACATTATTTGACATTGTCTCCTCTGATATCTCCATTCATATCCAGAATGCATTGGCACCTGCTTCACTTATGAGACAACTTCTTTCATATCTCTGTTTTCTCCTTAGATAATCTGCCTCTCTGAGGTATAAGTACTATAGCTTTGTATCTTGTACTTTAGTTTGAATATCAACCATAACATAATGTTACAATCCCCTTAGACCCCCTTCTGCTACATGACTTGATGTTGTACTCTATACTAAGTCTCATGACTTACTTCACAACTCAATGTTGTATCTCTCATTGGAAAAAGCCCTATGGTCTATTCCAGACCTCCAATAGTTTCTGACCCCTTCATAAATCAGAGCACCTGGTACTAGCATAAGGGTACATCATATAAGGTAAAGCCAAGCCCTGTCCACTCTGGAGTATATTGCAATTTTATAATAGTGGAACTAGGAACAGAGTTATAGTGGAGTGGTCCAGGGAAGGTAAAGTGAAACTAAGGTAGTATTTAACTGGGAACAGAGATAGAATATAGAAATAGAATAGGGCAGAGTGAAAGCAAAGGTTAGAGAAGCATATACTGATGAAAAGGCAGGAAACATACATATATAGCTGGGGTAGGATGGAATAGTGATGGAGGGCTGGAGTTGCCTGAAGGGAAGTCAAAGGGCTAGATTGGCTTACTGAGTGTGAGAACCAGTTGTAAGCCAGGTTGAAATTGGGTCAAAGGTATAAAATATGACAAATACAGATATTACTGCTTCTATAACAAAGTAAGTATTGAAAATGCTGAGTATGAGTAAAGAATAATGCTTACAGAATGTTATTAGATAAAAAGACACAAAATTGAGCTCAGAGATATTCAAATTCATTAAGGAAAATTTTAATTGTTGAAATTTACTTTATTTATTTACTTTATTTTTCTTTATCTTATTCTTTTGAATTACTTGCTTTTTTCTTTAAAGACATATGCCAATCATTTCTTATACAATCATGTTAGCCATTTAAGTATGGACATTGCCATATTACAGTGACTTTAAAAAACCTTTCCATACTAACCTTAATGATAATATTACAAAGTGACACTTTAGTACTAGAACTAGTCACATGACTTCATATGATTGTGCACAAGAAACCCCAAATGTGAAACCCTAGTCTAAGATTTCTTTTTTACTTTAGAGTATTCACTGGCAGAAAGTCACATAATAGCATATAACTGTCATATTCCATACTTTCAACCCAATTCTGACCCAGCTTACAACTGGTTCTTGCACCCAGTAAGCCAATCTAGCTCTCTGACTCCCCTTCAGGCAACTTTGGCCCTCTGTTACCATTCCATTCCACTCCAGCTATGCTTGTACACTTTTCATTTTTCCATTAGTACATGCTTCCCTGGCCCTCTGCTTCCACTCTGCCCTGTTCTGTTTCTAGTTCTATCTCTGTTCCCAGTTAAGTACTACCTTAGTTTCACTTTGCCTTCTCTGGACCACTTTGCTATAACTCTGTATCTAGTCCTGCTCTCAGTTACTGTTACTGTTACTATTCTTATTCCTGTTTCTTGTTCCTCTCACTTCTTTCTGTCAACATTTAGTTTCAGCCTAACATGATTGAACATTGTCTCCCCTGACATCTCCATTCATTTCTTAGATATTTAGACATCTGCTTTGCTTCTGAGTTTGTACCTGTCTCACTTCACTACACTTTTAGATAGTTCTGCCTTCCTGAGATATAAGTACTGTAGTTCTATATCTTGTACCTCAGTAAAAATACCAATATAAACATCCTTGTCTTGTTGTTGTCCTTACTTTAGTTGAGCTACCCAGCTCATCCCTTAACCCTCTAGGGCTGAGTGATATCCTTAAAGGAATCATAAGGCCCTACTTTCATAACTAGACTTAACTCTCCTTATCTTGCCTGGTTCCTCCATGTTAAGTGTCAAGAACACCATTTTCTCCATGATCAATTCCTCTGTTATGCTAGGCCTGGGTAGGGACTAACATAGACCTTGCTGGCAAAGATGAGGAAGACTCTACCAAAGGTAAGTTTCATAAACAAGGGATAGGTGACAAACAAAGTGTTATGCCTCAAGAATACTGGCTACAGACACAGAACTGTGCCAAAGTTGGATGCTAGAATGACTTGCTTTAGACTGGAGAGTGCCAGGTCACAATCAAGGTGGATTTCAAGTACTAGATATGAAGACAAGGAGTATGTGAGAACCATAAGGTAAATTGCAAGGTAGAATTAACATAAGGAGAGGGAAGACTGGAAGTATGCTACTTTATAGTACAGCTAATAAGGTTTGAGTGGAGACAGCTATTATAATCATGCTGATGAGTAATGAGTAAACTATTTATGTGGAAATGGATAAAAAGAGATAAAAAGATTAGTAGTTAGCTGATTAAAAAATAGAACATCCAGGCAAAGAGTGTAACAAGAGAGCATAATCTATCATGGTAAAATGAACAAGAAAGCATCTGAGGTGTGTGAAGAGCAGAAGTTAAGAGACAAGGCAAGGAAAAAGAGTGAAAGGAAAGGAGGAAATGTAATATTACCCCCCTGCTAGGGGTAAAGAGCCCTTGAAACCCTAAAAGGCATTGTAGGAAGGACCCAGGGAGCCAGTGATGTTGGCCCAGCCAACCTCATTGATAACATTATTGCAGAAGTCATCATCAGTGTGATAGAAAGGAGAAGGGGGTAATAAAGCCACTAGAGGGCAGTGATACAACCCCTGTGAGTGGCAGGAGGAGCTGTGGGAGGCAGAGGGTGTCAAGAAGGAGACAAGGGGGTCAACAACATGGCATTGAGCAGGGCAGTGAGTCTGGGTATGTTCAGGACACCAGCAGAGGCAGTAGGGGCACTGATAGGAGGGGCAGTTGATGTGAATATGCCCCAGGCAGTGGTAGTGAAAGCAGGCCTCACAAAAGCAAGGGTGGAAAGAAGGAAGATAACTGTCACTATAAAGGCTGGTCCACCAGGCTTTGGCATGTTCTAGGGCAGTGATTTCATCATCATTAAGAGGAGAAGAGGATACTAAGGGTGTGGATGGGGTGTAGCCATGAGCAGTGGCAAGCTCTCACATATAACAGTCAAGGTTGGCTAGAAACTTACCCATTTCCAGCTAATATGTAAGGATCTTGATATTAAAGAGAAGTTTGTGATGGATGGATATGAGGAGGGCTTGGATAAGGGAGATCTGAGCATTGGAGATATAAGCAAGGGCAGCAGTGAGGAAGGGCAGACAAAGAAGCTGCATATAGATCTGGTAAATAAGCCAGAGTGGGGAGAATATGTTGAGGTGGGAGCTGATGGGAACAGCAAGATAGAAGTCCATGATAAAAGTCATAACTCAGTAAGAATATTCCTGTGTGGGGGCACCATAGCAGAGGGCATGGATGGAGAGTGGGAGATCAATGCTGAGGATACCAGTGGACATGATGTCAATGGCTGAAGGTGGAATGAGGATAGGAGTAATGATGACAGGCCAATGGATATAGCAGGGGGTGAGGCTACAAAGTTCTCTGGAGTGAAAGAGGAAAGAGGAGATAAGAAACAGGTATTAGTATTGCTAGGTGAAGAGGAAAACAAGAAGGGCTCAGCAGGGGCTTTTTTAGCAGGAAGTTGGGACATTGTCATATCCCAGACCTCCAACCCAACTCTGACCCCATCCTGACCTGGCTTACAATTGGTCTTCATACATAGTAAGCTACTCTAGCCCTCTGACTCCCCTCCAGGCAACTCCAGCCCTCTGTCACCATTCCAGTCTTCTCCAGCTATGCATGTATGCTTGCTGCCCCTCAGCATTATATGCTCACCCAGGCTTCTGCTCCCACTCTGCCCCATTCTGCTTCCAGTCTATTTCTGCTCCAGTTAAGTACTACCCTAGTTCCCCTTTGTTATCTCCAGACCATCCTGGTATAACTCCATTACCATTACCAGTCTCAGTTACCATTACCATCATTGTTACTATTCCTGTTCCATTCCTGTTCCTTGCTTCCCCCTGTTTTATCCTGTCACCCTTCAGTTTCAGTCTGACATGATTGGACATTGTCTTCCCTGAAATCTTCATTTGTTTCCTAGATATCTAGACATCTGCTTCACTTCTGAGTTTGCACTTGTCTCACTTTGTTACACTTCTAGATAGTTCTGCCTTGCTAAGGTATAAGTACTGTAGTTTTGTATCTTGTACCTTAGTATGAATATTGACAAAAACAACAGAAACACCCTCTTGTCATCATCCTCACTCTGCTCGAGCCCTTGGGCTCACTCTGATCCTCCAGGTTACTCTGGAGTACCTCCAAGGCTATGTGATATCCTTGAAGGAGTTGTAAGGCCTCACCCTCATGACTAGGCTTGACTCCCCTTGTCCTGCCTGTCCCTCCTGTTGAGCATAGAGACAGCCTTCTTACCCACCTCTAACATCTATGTAAATCAGGACACCAGAAAGTGCAAGGGTGCACCACATAAGGTGAAGCTGAGTTCCATTTGACCATTGAAACCCTTCCTAGATTTCCCTGGAGCCCTCCAGAGCCCTCTGGAGTTCTGACCTTTCTTCAGCATCAAGGGTTTCATTCAAAAAGGAACTGGTTAAAAGTATACTCATCTTGGTATAGGTTTTAACAGTCTTTTTTTTTAGTGGAATGAAAGTTTTAACAGTATATTTGTACTTTCACTTGCACCTCTCTTGCCTTTACTTCAGAATTGGCCTCCACTGTCTCTCAACACTCAACTCTGAACCACCTGCATGCTTGGCACACTCACAGGTAATCCCTCTGCAATCTCCAGAACTTTATTTCATCTCTTGCATTATTTGTCAGAATATGATCCCCAACAACACCACTATGATCTCATGCTCTTCTGGGCATTTGACCCCTAAGTTAATCTAGTCCTCATAGTGCAAGCCCCTTACAGCCCCTGATGTTCTGAGTCACTTCATGTTACAGTGTCAATTTTCGGATGACCAGTCCTAACCCTAATCAGGACTATCTTGATGAGGTACATCAGTTTTGTTGTCAGATTTGGATTGAATAGAGTGAAGAATGGTGTATGGACTCAAGCTAGCAAGGCTTGAGGAGCCATTACCACAAGTAAGGGAAGAAGTGACTATATTGGAGGTGATACAGTTTCAGTATAGGGATAACAAGTAATTAAGGCTGGGGAGCCTTAACCAAGGAACTACCTACTATATATACCATAGCCAGAGGTGCACAGACCACCTAGTCTCTCCAGGACATTACCATAAATAGAAATAGGGCATAGGGCAAGGGTAAAGGGTTATGACCAATGGGTCATGCAGATAAGGGATATAGAATAAAGAGGCTATGTAGAATGGAAGGTAAGGATCTAGGGTAAGCAGAAATTAAACCATACCCTCAGCCATGAGGCCAAGGAGATCCCATCTGGATCTCTGCCACAAATCAGATCTATCAATCTAGATCAGATCAGAAAATACCTTCATTTGAGATGCTAGATTCAACTCTATAAGCTGTGCCCAAACCCCAGGGAAAACTCTGAATAACAACTTAACCATATCCTAGGGTTTGTCCTTGTTTGGCAATAAAGTCTCATGGTCACGTGCTTGTCATGTGACTCTTGTGCATCCAAATGTTACATTTGTAACACTTCAAGCCACTCTAATGATTCTATGATGTCAGTCACTGGCCCCTGTTGCTTGAAATACATATGCCTAGATTTAACTTCTAACTCCTAACCCTGGCATTCCCCTATTCCTGACTCCAGGCTTTCCAGAACAGCTGTGATTTCCTACTATCATACAATGTTACCAACCCTTATGGATCCTCAAATGCAGCTTAGATTATGGTTTCCTACCCATAAGCACTACTCTCTTTATTTTTTCCTGTTTTTTTTCTGGCAAGCTGACTCTGGCTCTCTGGCATTTTGTTGTCACCTGGTAATTCTCAACAGAAAACCACTCCATATCACTCTGGACCATTCCAACCACTTTCTTATGCCTAGATCTAGCCATCACAGTCTAAGCATCCTCCAGCCATCTTCCAGCCCCTTCTTAACAAGTCACTCTAGGATTGTTAATAGGTGATTATCAACCTCTGGTGTCTGTTCTCTACTTCTAGGTGATTTATTTCTGGCCATTGGTCCTAGCCTTTCAAGATCTGTTTTCCCAAGCATGACAAGTCTATTAAACCTGTACCCCTTGTCTCCCTGACCTCCGGCACCACTCTTCTGTGCATTTCTGATCATTATGATCCCCATTGGGTACTTTGTCCTATTTTGGATTTGAGAGCTCCAACACTTCAACCTTTCTGCCCACTTCTGCTTCTTCTGATGCCTCACTGTCTCTTTCAAGTTCATCTCTTCTGCTCAAGCTATCAGACCTCCACAAACCCTACAAAAACTATTGGCTTCACTCTGTCAATGCCTAGCATCACCCTTTGCTGGATGGTTTGTGTTTACTGATTCTAGAACACCACTAACTCACCCACTATGGTCTGTTGACCCTGAGTATTGAGTAGTACCTCATCTGTTCACTGGATAACACATGCCAGCATCCCACACATCCCCCATAGCTCCATACCACTCTGGTCTCAGCTAACTCTGATCTTGAACCACAGCTCTTGTTGTCATGATCTGGTAGTTATGACTCCATCACCTAAGTGCACAGTAGTTTCTGCATCACTTTGCTCTTTGTAGCAGGCCAGTTTTGTTTGTGTTATGTTTTCCTTTTTTCCTTTCTCTTTCACCCTTTTTTCTCATCATAGCTTCTGCTCTTCTTGCACCTCAAATGCTTTCTTGTTCACTTTCCACTATAAATTCTGCTCTTCTCATGCTCTAGCCTTGTCTAGACTGCTCTTTTGTTATGCCCTTTGCCTGGGCCTTCTATCTCTTAATTAGTTGACTCATAATTATTCTATCTCTTTTCATTCATTTCCACATGGATATCTTACTCATCATTTGTTAACATGATTACTCATTCCATCTCTGCTTCAACTCTATTAACTGTACTATAAAGTAGTGTACTTCCTGTCCTCTCTTTCCTTATGCTACTTCTATCTTGCAATCACCTTACAGTCCTCACATCTCCATTACTTCTTATATCTACGTACTTGGAATCCACTGCTTGTGTTCTGGCACTTAACCAGAGGATCATCAGCATCTGATCTTAGCATACCCCTGGGAGTGTAGCTGGTACCACTAAGGCACAACACTTCATTTGTCATCTTCTACTTGTCTTGAAGCTTACCTTTGATTTGCTTTTACCACTTTATCCATAGCAAGATCTATGCCTGTCTCTACCCAGGCCTAGTGTAACAAAAGAAGTAGCATATTCTACTTGTGGCTATCATTGCTATAGTCCACTCCCACCATTCCACCCAAACAACCCTCACTGTTTGATTCCCTCTGGGAACTCCTCTTCTCCAGATTGCCCTTCCACACCAGAAGACGTGCTTGCAGACATCCTTGTCCTCTCCCAAGAAAAAGTACAAGAAGACCATGACCTTGCTCACAAACTCTCTTCTTCCTTACAGATTCCCTAAGCCCAGACTCCACCATTTCCTACTCCTGTCAGACGCCGACCTGTGTTCACTCTTCCCTGACCCTCTCCACCTGTAGTTATGTCTGGCTCCTTCACCTCTACCACCAAGCCTACAGAACTTTGTCTCAGTGCCCCTGAGCACTTTGATGGCAATTGATCCAAGGCTGAAAACTGGCTGGATATAGTCCAGTTCTACCTCTTCATTAATAGTGTGGTCTATGACTCTAATGAGAAGAAGATTGTGTTTGCCCTTTCCTTCATGACCAAAGGGCCAGCACTGTCATGGGCTGTGATGTACCAGAAGAAATGTATCTCTGGAATGACTGTCATCATGGGAAAGTTTTCCCATTTTACCTCTGCATTCCTGAAAGTTTTCCAATAACAGGACATGGTCAATGCTGCCATTCATTGGTTGGCAAACACACAAATGAAGCAGGGAAAGAAAGGTGAATGGATGCCTTCCCTTTCTAAATACACTGCTGAGTTTCAAAACTGAGTCATTACTGCTAAAATCACTGACGACAATGTTCTTATTGGCTACTTTGAGACAGGACTTGCATCCTACCTATTTCATCATATCCACAACTTGGACACAATTTCCTCCACTATTGCTGAGTGGTACACTAAAGCCACTCACTTCCAAGGAACTATGGAGCATGCCCACTCTATAGAACAATGATGAAAGAATTCTCACACATTTGCCTGGACTCCTACTCTCCCCTCAGCTATATTCAAACCAGAGAAAGATCCGAATGCCATGGATGTCAATGCTGTTAAGAAAGGACACCTAACCAAGGCAGATAGGGCCTTCTGCATCAAGAACTGACTCTGTTTTAGATGTTGGAAACCCAGTCACATTAACATGGCCTGCCCCAATTTCCCCACTTCTTCTTCCTTTACCACTACCACCAAGGAAACCCCTTGTGTCAAGATGGTCTCTGCCAAAGAACTGATAATGAAGATAGAGGAGATTAGTAATGATGAATCTGATGATGGGGTGGCAAGAGTAGTGGTAAAGAAAGAATGAAAGAAGAAGATGGAAAGGCAGGGTTTTTAAAATGGAGTACCTCCCCTATGCAAGGTACTTCCTCCTTCTCTTGTGCACCTGTACTTGTATCTGCTTCCAAGAAATCTATGAAGGTTGCAATTCAAGTTTTCTTCCCCTCTCATGCCAAGAAAGTTGTAGCAACTTGTGCTCTTGTTGATAGTGGAGCACAGATCAACTGTATAGACTGGGACTTCATCAAGAAGAACCAGTTTCCCACTAAGAAACTTGATGAACCAATCATTATCCAGAATGTTGACCACTCTGAGAACAAGAAGGGCAAGATTACTCAAACTTGTGACCTTCTCCTCTGCTTTGAACAATCTGTTTTTCCAGTCTCCTGCTACATCATTGCATGCAGGAAGGAGAACATTATTCTCAGACATCTGTGGCTTCAGGCCACAAATCCCACCATTGACTGGATGGCAAACATGCTCACCATTCCAGATCCTCCCTCTGACAATTTCACATATTGCATCAACTCCATCCATAAACCTCGGTTTGATGGACTTCTTGAAGACATCATCATCCCACACAATGAATTCCTAGTCTGCTACCTGGACTATATCACTCCAGAGCAGTCAATCAACAACTCACTCTATAATTACCACTCTAGCAGGATTTTAGATCACTGCTCCTCTTATTTCCCTGAAATCACTGTCACTTAGCTCATTATATCCACTGAGCTTGCCATTGAGGCTGAAAAGGCCAAATCCAAGATGATCCTTCCCCCTGAATACTCTCAGTTCTCATCAGTATTTTCTGACACTCCAAAAACACTAGACCACCTTCCACCCTCTCATCCCTATGATCATGAGATCAATTTGAAGGACACATTTGCCCCAAAGATAGGTAAGGTTTACCCCTTATCCTCCCTGGAGCAACAGGCCATGGAAGCATTCCTTGAAGAGAACCTTCAGGCTGGGAAGATTCATCCCTCTAAATCCCCTCAAGCTTTGTCCTTCTTCTTTGTCAAGAAAAAGGATGGCAAACTCTGCCCCTGTCAGAATTATAGGTATCTTAACGAGCATACTGTTTGTGATGCCTACCCACTCCCCCTTATTTCCAATCTCATCAACAAGCTCTGTAACACTCAGCTTTTTACTAAGTTTGATGTCCAATGGGGCTATAACAATGTCCATATTTACAATGGACATCAATGGAAAGCCACCTTCATTACACATAAGGGGCTTTTCGAACCCACAGTGATGTTCTTTAGTCTGAACAACTTACCTGCTACTTTCCAGTGCTTCATGAATGATTTGTTCCATGACATGATTGCTGAAGGATTGCTTGTCATCTATATGGATGACCTTCTCATTTCCTCCCCTGATGCTGACACCCATCAGAAATGCACCTCCCATGTCCTTCAAAGGATGATGGAACTTGATCTCCACCTCAAACTGGAGAAATGCACCTTTGCCGCTTTCCAGGTTAAATACCTTGGAATGATAGTTTGTCCTGGTGAACTCACCATGGATCCTGTTAAACTCACTGGTATTTCCCAGTGGACAACTCCTTCTAAAGTCAAAGATGTTTATTTTTTCCTTGGCTTCACTAACTTTTACAGGCAATTTATTTCAAACTACTCTACTATCACCTGTCCTCTCCTTGATCTCACCAAGAAATCCATGGCATGGTCTTGGCCCCCTGCTGCCCAGAAAGCCTTTGATTCCCTCAAGGCTATTTTTCTCTCCCAACTGGTATTGCAAATGCCAGATCTCACTTGTCCATTTGCCATTGCCACTAATGCTTCTGCTTATGCATCTGGTGGAATTCTTCTCCAAACTGATGAGAACAGGAACTGGCACCCCTGTTCTTATCTCTCCCAGACCTTTTCCACCACTGAACAGAATTATAACATCTATGATTGAGAACTTCTTGCAGTCATCTGCACTCTTAAAGCCTGGAGACAATATCTCCTTGGCTCCTCTACTCCTGTTCAGGTTTTCACTGACCACAAAAACCTGACCTATTTTAAATCCCCTCAGAAGCTCAATCAATGACAAGCTCACTGGCTTCTCAACATTGCCAACTTTGACCTGCAACTTTCCCATGTTGCAGGTACCTCTCTTGCTGGGCCTGATACCCTCTCTTGTTACCCTGACCTTTGTCCTGATACTTCCCAGAATAATCAGGAAGTTACTTTTCTTCCCCCTGAACTCTTTGTCAATCTCATTGATGCTAACCTCTCCACTTATATTAAGGAGCATCAACACAGTAACCTCCTTTACCTCTCCATCCTGCAAAAACAGGATGCTTCTGCAAATAAGAAATTCCTGCACTTCTGCATCTTCAATTGAAAGGAAATTGATGGCTTGCTCACTTACTGCAACCACATCTTCATTCCTTCCTCCACTAACCTCTGCCATGCCATTCTTCAATGATGCCATGACCACCCCTCCACTGGCCACCCTGGCTACTTAAAAACTCATCAGCTCATCTCTGCTGAATTCTGGTGGCCTGGCCTTGCTGCTTTTGTCCACAACTATGTTGCTGATTGCCCTGTTTGCCAACAGAACAAGGCTAATACTCACCCTTCTCATCCTGCTCTCTCCTCTATTCACTCCACTGCTACTTGCCCCTTCTAACAGATCTCTTGTAATCTGATTACTGATCTTCCTCCATCCTCCAACTTCAATGCCTTACTGGTCATGGTTGACCACAGGCTTATAAAGAGGGTAATTCTCTGCTCCACTAAGAAATCCATCACTGCTGAGGGTATTGCCACCCTTTTTTTCCACAAAGTATATCTCCACTATGGTCTTTATGACAAGATCATCTCTAACTGAGGCCCTCAGTTTGCCTCTGCCTTTGCTAAGGAGCTTGGGAAACTCCTTGAGTATAATCTCTCCCTCTTCACCACATATCATCCTCAATCTGATGGTGAAACTAAACAAGTAAACCAGGAAATTGAGATGTACATCTGCATCTACTATGGCTCTAACCCCACCAGATGGGCTGATTCTATCACCCATGCCAAATTTGTCCACAACTGTCACCTCCACTCCATCACAGGGCAATCCCCATTCTATCTTATGATGGGATATGAACCCCATGCCCTTCCTTTTATCATTGATGAATTACTGATGCCTGCCATTGCTGACTGCACTAAGGCACTCCTCACTGCTTGTGACAAAGCACTCACTGCCCATGATCTAGCCTGCCAAACTATGGCATCCCATATCTGCTTTACCTTTTCCCCATTCACCAAAGGAGATAAAGTGTGGTTAGAAGCCCAGAATTTGAAATGGGCTATCATTCATTCAAAACTCTTCCCTAAATGGGAAGGACCCTTCACTATCATGGAAGTCCTCTCCCTGATTACCTATTGCCTCCACCTTCCATCCACATGGAAGATTTACCCAGTGTTCCATGTGTCACTGTTATCACCCTATCATGAAAATGATGTCCATGGAAAGAACTTCCCCACTCCACCCCCAGACCTTATAGAAGGTGAGGAGGAATATGAATTGGAGTGGATATTAAAACATTGAGGTCCTCCAGGTAACTGTCAGTTCCTGATCTGATGGAAAGGATATTCAGCAAAAGATAACTCCTGGGAACCAGAACAGAACTTGAAACATTCCAAGTCTGCTTTGGATGAGTATAAACTCCTCCACCCTCATTACTTTTCCCCATCCACTCCTCTTCCTCATCCCACTAAGAAAACCATTTGCTGCTCCAAATAATTACAATGGCCTTTTCTGTTGATTAAGGCTTCCATTCATGCAACACTCCTCTCGATACCCCACTGGTGTCAATGTCACTGCTTCCCACTGAGAAAGCTCCTGTTGAGCCTTCTCTTATCTCCTTCCTGTCTTCTATTACAGATACTCATTTCTCCTCTTCCCTTTCCATGCTCACATCCAAACTCCCTTCTGAGGATTTTGTAACCTTACCCCCTACTATCTCCATCGGCCCAGCTGTCATTGCTCCCATCCCTATTCCTCCTCCTGCCATTGATACTAGGTCCACTGGCATCCTCAGCATTGACCTACCCCTCTCTGCCCATGCTCTTCATTGTGGGGCTTCATTTCCTGATTACTCCCACTGCATCATGACTTTTGTCATGGACTTCCACCTCGCTGTCCCTATAGGGTCCCACCTCAACATGTTCTCACCCCTCTGGCTCATCTATCAGATTTATATGCAGCTCCTTCATCTCCCTCTCCTGGCCTCTGCCCTCATCCATATCTCCCATGCCTGCATTTCCCTTGCACAGGCACTTATCATGTCCATTTATCATGAGCTTCTATCCAACATCAAGGCTCTTGCCTATCAGATGGAAATGGGCAAATTCCTCACTAACTTAGACCAATACATGCACAAGCTGGCCACTGCCAGGGGTTATACCCCTACTACTCCATCTGCCTCTTCTTTTCCTCTTGATGACGATGAGCTTGCAGCCCTCAAACATGCTGAAACCTGGTGGACTGGTCTTCACAGTGATGGTCACCTTTCTCCCTCTCATCCTTGCTTTTGTAAGGCATGCTTTCACTGCCAATGCTTGGGACATATTTGCATCAACTGTCCCTTATACCAATGCCCCTACTGCCTCTGCTGGCACCCTGGACATACCCAAGCTCATTGTCCTGCTCAATACCATGTTGTTGACCCACTTGTCTCCTCCTTCACTTTCTTCTTCTTCTGTGGCTCCTCTTGCACATTCTCTTGTGGTTCATCCCACTCCTCTTACTGCTTCCATGGCTCCCACCAATCCCAGGGTTCTTACCACCACCCTCCCACAGCTTTGTTACCCCCTTTATCTTCATATTACACCAACAATGACTTCCATGACAATGTCATCGATGAGATTGGCTGGGCCAACATCACTGGTTCCCCCAGTCCCTCCTATGATACCTTTTAAGGTGTCATGAGTCTTCCACCCCTAGCAGGGGGGTAATGTTACATTTTCCTCTCTTTCTTTTTCTTTCACCCTTTTCTCTTATCATAGCTTCTGCTTTTCTCACACCTTGGGTGCTTTCTTGTTTGCTTTCCACTATAAATTCCACTTTTCTCATGCTCTAGCCTTGTCTAGACTGCTCTCTTGTTATGCCCTTTGCCCAGGCCTTCTATCTCTTAATTAGTTGACTCATAATCATTCTATCTCTTTCCATCTGTTTTCACATGGATATCTTACTCATCATTTGTCAACATGATTACTCATTCCATCTTCACTTCAACCCTATTAACTGTACTATAAAGTAGTGTACTTCCTGTCCTCTCTTTCCTTATGCTACTTCTACCTTGTAATTACCTTATAGTCCTCACATCTCCATTATTCCTTGTATCTATGTACTTGGAATCCACTGCTTGTGTTCTGGCACTTAACCAGAGGATCATCAGTGTCTGATCTTAGCACACCCCTGGGAGTGTAGCTGGTACCACTAAGGCACAACACTTCATTTGTCACCTTCTACTTGTCTTGAAGCTTACCTTTGGTTTGCTTCTATCACTTTATCCACAGCAAGGTCTATGCCTGTCCCTACCCAGGCCTAGCATAACAGTCTGTTGATATGCCTACCAGGAAAACACCTCTGTCCACCTCTGATCTTCTCCAAACTTGTAGCATTAGACCCTTTATTCTTCTTTGCCCATGGCACCTCTGCCACCTGTTTCCTTATCCTTGCAGCTAAGGTATACCCACCTTGCTGACCAATCAGGCTTCAGAAGCACCACCCCTCTTCCTCTGCACTCCAACACACTTCCCACGTTTTGCATGCCAAAAGTCTCTTGCCCTTTCTGGGAATCTCTGTCCATTTTCATCTCTTTGGAAAGTTCACACTTCTGTTATAACTGTGCTGTGATTACCCTTTTCTTCCCTACTTGCAGTTGTTTGAGTGTTGTTTTGGTTCACTATGGTTCTCTGCTTGGATTTCTTCTGTATGGTGCTACATTGTTTTATGCACCACCTCCCTATAACCCCATGCTATTGGCACCCTCTGTTCCCTTATGGGAGACCTGCTTGGCAGAATTGTCTCTGCACCTCTCCTGTTATGCTAGGCCTGGGTAGGGACAGGTGTAGACCTTGCTGTGAATACAGAGGATAAAGCAAACCAAAGGTAAGCTTCAAGACAAGTGGAAGGTGACAAATGAAGTGTTGTGCCTCAGAAGTACCAGCTACACTCCCAGGAGTGTGCTGAGATCAGATGCTGATGATCCTCTGGATAAGTGCCAGGACACAAGTAATGGATTCCAAGTACATAGGTACAAGGAGCAGTGAGATGTGAGGACTGTGAGGTGATTGCAAGGTAGAAGTAGCATGAAGAAGAGAAGACAGGAAGTATGCTACTTTATAGTACAGTTAATAGAGTTCAAGTGGAGATGGAATGAGTAATCATGCTGATGAATGATGAGTAAGGTATCTGTGTAGAAATGAATGGAAAGAGATGGAATGATTATGAGTCAGCTTGTTATGTTGTTGATTTTGAATAATATGTGATAAGACAAATCACAACCCAATCAAGGGTAAAGCAAGGATGATATAGAAAAAGGAGCCACTAGTGAGGCCACCTGCAGTAAAAATACAAGTGCTCAAGACTGGGGCTTAAGACATGCTAAGGCTATAGTATTTATACAGTACAGAATGGCGCACAGACCAAGATCCTGATGGGAAAATTCCCACAGACCCTGAGGCACCATCAAATGGAAGAAAAGCACTCATGAGAATAGCCAATTGGCTGAAAGGAATGAGGCTTCTAAAATGGAAGAGAGACAGAAATGAAAAGTAATCTGAAGACATGAGGCTAACCCTATGCCCTGGGTCTAGACCTGTCATGTGACCCATCATGTGACCTGATAAGATAAAAGATTAGATAACCATGTGGAAAGATAAGATAAAGTCATGTGATCAAAAATTGAAAAAGTGAACTATAACACAGCTGATTAAAGATAAAAGGCCTGGGCAAAGGGCATAACAAGAGAGCAGTCTAGGCTAGGCTAGAACATGAGAAGAGCAGAATCTATGATGACAAATGAACAAGAGAGCACCTAAGGTGTGAGAAAAGCAGAAGCTAGGATAAAAGAAAGAGGAAAAAAGGAAATAAAAGAGGAAACATAACATTATTCCCCTGCTAGGGGTGGAAGACTCATGACACCTCAAAAGGCATCATAAGAGGGTCTGGAGGAACCCATAATGTTGGCCCAGCCAACCTCATTGATGACATTATCATGGAAGTCATCATCGGTGTGATAAAAAGGCAGAGGGGGTGACAGAGTCATGGGAGAATGGTGGTAAGAGCCCTGAGAGTGGCAGGATCCACAGGAGCAGCAAGAGGAGTGGGAGGAACCATGGAAGGATATGCGGGAGAAGCTGTGTGAGGAGAAAGAGGAGGAGAAGGAGACAAGTGGATTAATGACATGTTGCTGAGCTGGGCAGCAAGCTTGAGTATGTCCAGGATGCCAATGGAGGCAGTAGGGACATTGGTACAAGGGGCAGTTGACATGAATGTGGCCCAGGCAGCAACAGTGGAAGCATGCCTCATGAAAGTAAGGGTGGGAAGAAGGGAGGTGACTATTACCATGAAGGCCAGTCTACCAGGCTTTGGCACATTCAAGCACAGCAAGCTCATCATCATTGAGAGGAGAGGAAGAGGCAGAGGGAGTGGAAGGGATGTATCCTTGGGCAGCAGCCAGCTCTCGCATATATTGGTTGAGATTGGTAAGGAATTCGCCCATGTTTAACTGGTAAGCAAGGATCTCTATGTTGGAGAGAAGCTCATGGTGGATGGATGTGATAAGGGCTTGGGCAAGGGAGATGCAAGTGTGAGGGATGCGAGTGAGGGCAGAGGCCAGGAGGGGGAGATGGAGGAGCTGCATGTATATCTGATAAATGAGCCAGAGTGGCAAGAACATGTCAAGATGTGAGCCAATGGGGACAGCAAGGTGGGAGTCCATGATATAAGTCATAACCTAATGAGAGTAATTGGGGGATGGGGTGCCTTGACAAAGGGCATGCACAGAGAGAGGTAGGTCAACACTGAGGATATCAGCAGATTGGGTGTCAATGGCAGGAGGTGGGACTGGGATGGGGGTAACAATGGCAGGGCCAATGGTGATAGCAGGGGGTAAGGCTACAAAATCCTTGGAAGGAAGCTCTGAAGCAAGTACAGAAAGAGGAGAAGAAAAAGTGTCAGTGAGAGAGGATGGAAAAGAGATGAGCAAAGGCTCATTGGGAACTTCCACATTGGGAAGTTGAGATGTGGATGGCGGTGGAGTATCAAGAGGGGTGTTGCATGAATGAAACCCCTGGTCAATGGTAAAAGCCATTGCTATTTTGAACAGTGGTTGGACTTTTTGGTGGGGTGAGAAGGAAGAGGAGCGGGTGAGGGGAAGTGGTGAGGGTGGAGGAGTTTATACTCATCCAAAGTGGACTTGGAACGTTTCAAGTTCTGTTCTGGCTCCCAGGAGTCGTCTTCTGCCAAGTATCCTTTCCATCAGATCAGAAACTGGCAGTTACCCAGAGGACCTCAATGTTTTAATATCTGCTCCAATTCATATTCCTCCTCACCTTTTATAAGGTCCAGGGGTGGAGCAGGGAAGTTCTTTCCATGAATGTCATTTTTGTGATAGGACAATAGCAGTGACATGTGGAAAACCTGGTGGATCTTCCATGTGGATGGAAGGCAGAGGCAATAGGTAATGGGGGAAAGGACTTCTGTAATGATAAAGGGTCCTTTCCATTTGGGAGAGAGTTTCAGATGAATAACAGCCCATTTCAAATTGCAGGCTTCTAACCACACCTTATCTTCTTTGGCAAATAGGAAGAAGGTGGAGAGGATACATGATGCCATAGTCTGGTGGGCTAAATCATGAGTGGTGAGTGCTTTGTCGCGAGCAGCAAGGAGTGCCTTAGTGTGGTCAGCAACAGCAGGCATCAGTGATTCATCAATAATGGAAGGAAGGGCATGGGGTTTATATTCCATCATGAGATAGAATGGAGATTGCCCAGTGACAGAGTGGGGGCAGCAATTGTGAACAAATTTGGCATGGGTGATGGAGTCAGCCCATCCAGTAGAGTTGGAACCGCAGTAAATGTGGATATATGTCTCAATTTCCTGGTTAACTCATTTAGTTTCACCATCAGATTGAGGATGATATGCAGTGAAGAGGGATAAGTTATACTCAAGGAGTTTCCCAAGCTCCTTAGCAAAGGCTGAGGTGAATTGAGGGCCTCAATCGGAAATAATCTTGTCATAAAGACCATATTTGAGGTAGACTTTGTGGAAAAAGAGGGTGGCGATGCCCTCAGCAGTGATGGATTTCTTGGTAGGGCAAAGAATTACCCCCTTTATAAGCCTGTGGTCAACCACAACCAACAAGGTGTTAAAGTCAGAAGACAGAGGGAGATCAGTGATAAGATCACAAGAGATCTGTTGAAAGGGACAAGTGGCAGTGGAGCAAATAGGAGAGAGAGCAGGATGAGAGGGATGAGTGTTCACCTTGTTCTGTTGGCAAATGGGGCAACCAGCAATGTAGTTGCAGATGAAGGTGGCAAGACCAGGCCACCAGAACTCAGCAGAGATAAGTTGTCAGGTTTTAAGATAACTGGGGTGGCTGGCAGAGGAATGGTTGTGGCAGCATTGAAGAATGGCACAACAGAGGTTAATGAAGGAAGAGATGAAAATGTGGTTGCAGTAAGTAAGCAAACTGTTGATTTCCTTCCAATCAGAGATATAGGAGTGGAGGAATTTCTCATCTGTGGAGATATCCTGTTTTTGCAGAATAGAAAGGCAGAAAGGGTCACCTTGTTGATGCATCTTAATATGGGCAGAGAGGTTAGCATCAATGAGGTTGACAAAGAGTTCAGATGGAAGGAGAGTAACTTCCTGATTATCCTGAGAGATGTTAGGACAAAGGTCAGGGTGGTGAGAGAGGGCATCTGGCCCAGCAAGGAAGGTACTGGCAATGTGGGAGAGTTGCAGGTCAAAGTTGGCAATGTCAAGAAGCCAGTGAGCTTGTCAGTGATTAAGCTTCTGAGGGGATTTGAAATAAGTCAGGTTTTTGTGGTCAGTGAAAATCTGAATAGGGGTAGAGGAGCCAAGGAGATATTGCCTCCAGGCTTTGAGAGCATGAATGACCATGAGAAGTTCATGATTGTAGATGTCGTAATTCCACTCAGCAGTGGAGAATGTCTGGGAGAGATAGGAACAGGGATGCCAGTCTCTGTTTGCATCAGTTTGAAGAAGGATACCACCAGATGCATAGGCAGAAGCATCAGTGGCAATAGCAAAAAAATGGGTGAGATCCAGCATTTGTAAGACCAGCTAAGAAAGGAAGATTGCCTTGAGTGAATCAAAGGCTTTCTGAGCAGCAGGGGACCAAGACCATGCCATAGATTTCTTGGTGAGGTCAAGGAGAGAACAGGCAATAGTGAAGTAGTTGGGAATGAAGCACCTGTAGAAATTAGCAAAGCCAAGGAAAGAATGAACATCCTTGACTTTGGAAGGAGTGGGCCACTGGGAAATGCCAGCAAGTTTAACAGGGTCCATGGCAAGCTTGCCAGGATGAACAATCATCCCAAGATATTCAACTTGGGGAGTGGTGAAGGTACATTTCTCCAATTTGAGGTGGAGATCAAGTTCCATCATCTGTTAAAGGACACAGGAGGTACATTCCTGATGGGTATCAGCATCAGGAGAAGAGATAAGGAGGTCATCCATATAGATGACAAGCCATCCCTTAGTGATCATATCCTGGAATAAATCATTCATGAATTGTTGAAAAGTAGTGGGTGAGTTGTTTAGACCAAAGAACATCACCATGGATTCAAAGAGCCCCTTGTATGTGATGAAGGTGGCTTTCCATTGGTGTCCATCTTGAATACAGATGTTGTTATGACCCCAACAGATGTCAAACTTAGTGAAAAGCTGAGCATTGCAGAGTTTATTGATAAGGTCAGAGATAAGAGGAAGGGGATAGGCATCACAAATGGTATGTTCATTAAGATACCTATAATCTTGGCAAAAGCAGAGTTTGCCATCCTTTTTCTTGACAAAGAAGAAGGATGATGCTTGGGGGGATTTAGAGGGATGGATCTTCCCAGCTCAAAGGTTCTCTTCAAGGAAAGCTTCCATGGCCTGTCACTCAGGGGAGGATAAGGGGTAGACCTTACTGATCTTTGGAACAAATGTGTCCTTCAGATTGATCTCATGATCATATGGGCAAGAGGGCAGAAGGTGGTCAAGGGTTTTCAGAGTGTCAGAAAAGACCAATGAGAACTAAGAGTATTTGGGGGGAAGAGTTATCTTGGGTTTGGCCTTTTTGGCCTCAATGGCAAGCTCAGTGGATGTGGTGAGCTGAGCAATGGTAATCTTGGGAAGATAAGAGGAGCAATAATCTAAAATCCTGCTAGAGTGGTGGTTGTAGAGTGAATCATTAATGGATTGCTCTGGGGTGACATAGTCCAGATAGCGGACTAAGAGTTCATTGTGAGGGATAATGATATCTTCAAGAAGTCCATCAAATCAAGGTTTGTGGACAGAGTTGATGCAATAAGTGTTGTCATCAGAAGGGAGGTCTGAAATGGTAAGTGTGTTGGCCATCCAGTCAATGGTGGGGTTTGTGGCCTGGAGCCATGGGTGTCCAAGAATGATATTCTCCTTCCCACATGTGATGACATAGCAGGAAACCAGGAGAACAGATTGTTTGAAGTAAAGAAGGAGATTGCAAGTTCAAGTAATCTTGCCCTTCTTGTTCTCAGAGTGATTGATGTTTCAAATGACAATCAGTTCATCGAGCTTCTTGGTGGGGAACTGGTTCTTCTTGACAAAGTCCCAGTCAATGCAATTGATTTGTGCCCCACTGTCAATGAGAGCATGAGTGGCTATGACTTTCTTGGCATGAGTAGAAGAGGAGACTTGAATTGCAATCTTCATAGATTTCTTGGAAGTGGATACAAGTACAGGTGCACAAGAGAATGAGGGAGTACCTTGTGTAGGGGAGGTACTCCATTTTAAAAACCCTGCCTTTCCATCTTCTTCTTCCATACTTTCTTTGCAACTACTCTTGTCATCCCATCATCTGATTCATCATCACTAACCTCCTTGATCTTTGTCATTGGTTCTTTGGCAGAGACCATCTTAATGCAAGGAGTTTCCTTGGTGGTGGCAGGAAAGGAAGAAGAGGTGGGGAAATTTGAGCAGGCTGTGTTTATATATCCAGGTTTCCAGCATCTGAAACAAAGTTTATTCTTGATGCAGAAGGCCCTATCTGCTTCAATCAGGTGTCCCTTCTTTATGGCATCAACATCCATTGCATTAGGATCTTTTTCTGGTTTGAATGTGGTAGAGGGGGGCATTGGAGTCCAGGCAAATGTGCAAGGATTCTTTCACCATTGTTCTATAGAGTGAGTGCACTCCATAGTTCCTTGAAAGTGAGCAGCTTTAGTATACCACTCGGCAATAGTAGAGGGGATTGTATCCAGGTTATGAATATGATGGGAGAGGTAGGATGCAAGTTCTGTTTCGAAGTATCTGATGAGGACATTGTTGTCAGTGATTTTAGCTGTGATAACTTGGTTCTGGAACTCAGTGGTGTATTCAGCAAGGAAAGGTGTCCATTTGCCTTTCTTTCCTTGCTTCATCTGGGTGTTTGCCAACCAATGAATGGCAGCATTGACCATATCCTGTTGTTGGAAGACCTTCAGGAATGCAGAAGTGAAGTGGGAAAACTTTCCCATAGTGATGGTCATTCCGGAAATGCACTTCTTCCAGTATGTTGCAGCCCATGATAGTGCTGGCCCTTTAGTCATGAATGAAAGGGCAAATGCAATCTTCTTCTCATCAGAGTTGTAGACTGTGCTGTTAACAAAGAGGTAGAACTGGACTGTGTCTAGCCAGTTCTTGGCCTTGGATCAGTCACCATCAAAGTGCTCAGGGGCACCAAGACGAAGTTCTATAGGCTTGATGATAGTAGAGCCAGACATAGTTATAGAAGAAGAGGGGCAGGGGCGAGGTTGAGGAAGGGTAAATGTGGGTTGGTATTGGACTGGAGTGGGGGATGGTGGTGTTTGGGCTTGGGGAATCTGCAAGAAAGAAGAGAGTTCATAAGCAAGGTCATGATCTTCTTGTACTTCTTCTTGAGAGGGAACAAGGATATTCACAAGTGTGTCTTCTGGTGTGGAAGGGCAATCTGGAGAAGAGAGGTTCTTGGATTCTGAAGTGGACTTGAGAGGGTCTGAGGTAGAGGCATGAGGCTTACCCCAGAGAAAGTCGAACAGTGAGGATTATTTGGGCAGAATGGTGGGAGCAGACTATAGCAATGATAACCACAAGTAGAATATGCTACTTCTTTTGTTACACTAGGCCCGGGTAGGGACAGGCATAGACCTTGCTGTGGATACAGAGGATGAAGCAAACCAAAGGTAAGCTTCAAGACAAGTAAAAGATGACAAATGAAGTGTTGTGCCTTAGAAGTACCAGCTACACTCCCAGGGGTGTGCTGAGATCAGATGCTGATGATCCTCTGGATAAGTGCCAGGACACAAGTAATGGATTCCAAGTACATAGGTACAAGGAGCAGTGAGATGCAAGGACTGTGAGGTAATCACAAGGTAGAAGTAGCGTGAAAAAGAGAAGACAGGAAGTATGCTACTTTATAGTACAGTTAATAGAGTTCAAGCGGAGATGGAATGAGTAATCATGCTGATAAATGATGAGTAAGGTATCTGTGTAGAAATGGATGGAATGAGATGGAATAATTATGAGTCAGCTAATTAAAGATAGAAGGCCCAGGCAAAGGGCATAACAAGAGAGCAGTCTAGGCTAGGCTAGAATGTGAGAAGAGTGGAATCTATGATGACAAATGAACAAGAGAGCACCTAAGGTGCAAGAAGAGCAGAAGCTAGGATAAGAGAAAGAGGAAAAGAGGAAATAAAAGAGGAAATGTAACATCTCCATCTCTTGCCTGGGAAATCCTTGCTCTTCAGACATGGTTCTGAACAACTCTGTTCCTGCTTGCAGGTATTTCCTTCTTTTCTGTATGTTGTCTCAGGACCTGTTCTTCTGTTTTCCCTGGGTATTCTTTTCCTGGTAGACCTTCTGCTCTTCTGTGTCTTCTGGGAATTCTTTTTTTGGGTATTTCTTCCTTGGCAATGATTCTGCTCTTCTGTGTCTCCTGGGAATGCTGCTCAATTCTTCAGAACCCCTCAGAATCCCTCTGTTGGTTGTCTTGGGAATTCCTTGTTCTTCTGGCCTTGTTCCAACAACTCCATTTCTCTTTGCCTTTCATTTCCATTCCTTCTGACCTGTTATCTGGGACTTGTCCTTTCATTTTCCCTGGGTTCTCCTTCCCCTTTGGGGATATTTCTGCTCTTCCTGCATCCTCTGGGACCTCTCTGTTCCTGTGCCTGTCTTTTGGGTTGGCCTTTCCTTCCAGCCTCTCTCCCACCTTTCCAGATTCTTCCAGACAATTTCCATTTCATGTCTTGCACTGCCCCTGGCCCCTTTATTTTCTGTCTCCTAGTTGATGATAAGACATCAACCTTAAGGAGGGGATAGCATCTAGTGACCACACTGGTAACCACTGCTTGCACCTAGCAATCCAGTCCCCCTGCACTATTGCTTTTCCCTCCATTCCCATTTGCCACTCCAGTTCCTTTCTGGTTCCTTCCGCCACAGTGCCCAGGCCACCTGGTCAACTATCTACCTCTTTGTGCAATGACCAGATGTGCTCTGCACTGATTTCCCCCTCCAATCACCCTTACCACTTGTGCAGTGACTGACCCCTACCTATGTTTACTGTACCCATCCCTGATCATTTCCAATTATCTCCATCTCTCTCCCAAGTAGCCCACCTCCCTCCCCTTGTTGCTGCACATAGACAATGTGCAATTCAATCAGTACATCTGTCATTTGTGTATACAGGAGGCAAGACCAGCAAGTAACCCTCAGTGGAATATCCACTCCTCTGGGTTCTCTCTGACTGCCACTCTGCTGTTCTCCCACTTGGCCTCAGCCTTGAGGTTGACAGGGATGACCCTTGGTCCCCCTGCCACAATGTACCCAGCCTGACAACCTTCCACCAGCTTGATCTTGACTAGGTCATAAAGGAGCTTGTTCTGCTCCTTCATCTCTTGGCAAAGGTGATCACTGACCTCTTGAATGGCATCTGCAACCAGGCAGTCCCCCACAGGCTCTGACCCTTCACCTCCCCCAACTGCTGAACTCCCAGATTGTGTCTGCTCCACCCCTCTGGCTACTCCTCCCATGCCTCCAGTCCCAACCCCTGTCCTCCTGATAATTGTATAGCATTCCTCTAATCTAAAACCATATGGCTGGCTAACCTCCTCCTTATATGCACCAGATGTTTGGCCCACATTAGGCCCATCCCATCAAGAGGATAAGAAGCTAGTTGTTCATTAAACCAGTATTGGAGCTCACCAAATAAGAACATTAGGAATGGGATATGTCTTTAACATTTCTGCTCCTACCTGCTTTATCAGAATCTCACCCAACTCCAATTTAGCTCTGACCCCTAGCCACACAATAAACTGTCTCACTGGCAATCAGCATGTTTCAGTTCCCTTTGGAGATAAAAAACCTTTCTCAACTTCACTCTCAATCTGACCCTTTTTGATATTTGTTTTGTTTTCATTATTGACTATTGGACTCTAGCCTAATTTCTGATCTTCTCTCTGGAAGTTATTCTGAAGCCCCATGACTCTCTGCTTCTACCTCCTTCATTCCTTTTCAGTTTCTTTGTCTTTATGGCAGAAGCAACTGTTTTAACATTGGATTCTAATCTCATCCCTTTGGGGAATTTGGCTATTTCTTCCATCTGTTCTTGGCTGTCCTTTTGTCCTCCTTATTGCCCCATAACCACCCAAGGTACCACTTGCCTGGTCATGAGATTTTATTTTGACAGGTTATTACAATTTGCAGAAACCTTACTTTCCAGACTTACTCCACATTTTCTCTGAACTTGTTCACTCAAGGCTCAAAGCCTTCACTTCAGTAGTCATTAACCCCCTTTTCATACCCCAATTTCTGGCTCCTCTGGGTCATTCCTGAATTCTGACCTCTATTACAAAGACAAACTAGAGTAATTTCTACACTACTCTAGTACTATAATGTCCTGTTATATCCCAGACCTCTGACCTGAATTCCAACCCCATTCTGACCCGGCTTACAATTGGTCTTTGCACCTAGTAAGCCACTCCAGCCCTCTGACTCCCCTCCAGGCAACTCTGGCCCTCCATCACCATTTCAGTCTTCCTGTCAAAACTTTCATTCCACTAAAAAGAGACTGTTAAAACCTATACCAAGATAAGTATACTTTTAACCAGTTCCTTTTTTAAATGAAACCCTTGATGCTGAAGGAAGGTCAGAACTCTGGGGGAATCTAGGAAGGGTTTCAATGGTCAAACAGGACTTGGCTTCACCTTATGTGGTGCATCCTTGCACTTTCTGGTGTTCTGATTTCCATAGATGTTGGGGATGGGTAAGAAGGCTGTCTCTATGCTCAACAGGAGGGACAGGCAGGACAAGAAGAGTCAAGCCTAGTCATGGGGGTGAGACCTTGCAACTCCTTCAAGGATATTGCTTGGCCTTGGAGGTACTCCAGAGTAACCTGGAGGGTCAGAGTGAGCCCAAGGGCTTGAGCAGAGTGAGAATGATGACAAGAGAGTGTTTCTGTTGTTTTTGTTGATATTTATACTGAGGTACAAGATACAAAACTACAGTACTTATACCTCAGCAAGGCAGAACTATCTAGGAGTGTAACAAAATGAGACAAGTGCAAACTCAGAAGTAAAGCAGATGTCTAGATATCTAGAAAATAAATGGAGATGTCAGGGAAGACAATGTCCAATCATGTCAGACTGAAACTAAAGGGTAACAGGATGAAACAGGGGAAAGCAAGGAATAGGAATGGAACAGGAATAGTAACAATGATGGTAATGGTAACTGATCAGGAACAGTAATGGAGTTATATTGGAATGGTCCGGAGATAACAAAGGGAACTAGGGTAGTACTTAACTGAAGCAGCGATAGACTAGAAGCAGAATGGGGCAAAGTGGGTGTGGAAGCCTGGGGGAGCATATAATGCTAAGGGGTGGGAAGCATACATGCATAGCTGGGGAAGACTGGAATGGTGATAGAGGGCTGGAGTTGCCTGGAGGGGAGTCAGAGGACTGGAGTTGCTTACTAGGTGTGAAGACCAATTGTAAGCCAGGTTGGAATGGGGTTGGATGTTGGGTTAGAGGTCTGGAATATGACAGTATCTCCCCCTTAGGCCTGAACCCTTGAAGGCTGTTGGCCTGGGGTGCAGAGGGTATAGATATGTGATCTGCAATAGTGTGGTAATGGACACATGATCATGCACTTTAGTAACATCAGGGGTAGAGCAGAGGATTGTGAAGGTAATGAGCACATGACCTTGTTTAGTTACAATGGAGTGGAAGAGTGGAGTTTCTTGGCTCACTCATGAATAAAAACAGGGACTTTAACAGTAGCTCATCCTTCCTTCATTACAATAACATGGCTGCATTTGACAATATTGTGGCCTGGGCTGATGAATGCATTGTGGAGTATGCCAATGATAATGAGGTGTTGAGTGATACCAAATACACCAAGTGCAAGAGGCATGTGAAGGCAAGGAAGGAGGAACAGAGGAGGGCAGAAGAGGCCCAGAAGGTGGCAGAGAAGACTGCCTGAAGGCAGGCCAAGGAAGCCAAGAGGGCCCAGAGGGTGGCAGAGGCAGCTGCCCAAGAAAAGATGAGTACCACAGTTGATATCCTGTGAATAGCACAACTGATGATCAACAGGCAGTGCAAATGCAGGCCCAAGTGGGGCCCAGCAATAACAAAGGAAAACAGAGGGTAAAGGAGGTACTAGTGTGCTGGAGGTGCATGGATAGGGGGATAGAGTGCAAGGTGGGCATGGGGAAGTCCACTTTGTGCTTGGCCTGTCAAGAGGCCAAGGCAAGGTGTGAATGTCCAGGGGAGGAGAAGCCAATGCAGAAGCAGCATTGAAGGGATGTGGAGGAGGAGCAGCCTGAAAAGAGAGCTTGTTCAGAGAGAGTGGAGGGCAGTACTGAGCAGGTGGCAGAAGGCTGTCACCTGCTGGCAGCAACCATATGGGAGGTAAGGGACCAGGTAGTGTGGGAAATGAGGAGGAAGAACCAGCTGCTAGCATGGCTAGTTGACATCCTTAATCCCATCTGGAAGATGAGCAGAGAGGATGTGGAGAGTGGGCCAGAGGACAGCAAAGAGGAAGAGATGGCAGAAGAGGTGGCAGAGCTTGGGATGGGGGTCTGGGAGGAGGTGAAAAGGGACAAAAACAAAGATGTAATGGTACTAGAGTAGTATAGTCATTACTCTAGTTTGTCTTCATAACAGAGGTTAGAATTTGGGAATGACCTGGGGGGGCTGGAAATTAGGGTACAAAAAAAAGGGAATTAATAACTTCTGAAGTGAAGGCTTCAAGCCTTGAGTGAACAAGTTCAGAGAGAATGCAGAGTAAGTCTGGAAAGTAAGGTTTCTGCAAATTATAATAATC
Source organism: Pulveroboletus cf. rosaemariae (assembly GCA_038089275.1). Taxonomy (NCBI): domain Eukaryota; kingdom Fungi; phylum Basidiomycota; class Agaricomycetes; order Boletales; family Boletaceae; genus Pulveroboletus; species Pulveroboletus cf. rosaemariae. Next base: position 46,865 of record JBBPKN010000292.1, read on the forward strand.
TGTCAAAATAACATCTTATAACCAGGCAAGTGGTACCTTGGGCAGTCATGGGGCAATAAGGAGGACAACAAGGACAGCCAAGAACAGATGAAAGAAATAGCCAAATTTCCCAAAGAAATGAGATTAAAACCTGATGTCAAAATGGTTGCTTCTGCCATAAAGACAGAGAAACTGAAAAGAAATGAAGGGGTAGAAGTGGAGAGACACAGGACTTTGGAAAGACTTCTGGAAAGAAGGTCAGAATTTAGACTAGAGTCTGATAGTCAAATAATGACCAAAACAAATGTCGGAAGGATTGGATCTAGGGTGGAGTTGAAGGAGGTTCATTTATCTCCAAAGGGAACTAAAACATGATGATTGAGGGCAAAAGGATTCTATACTTGGTTAAAGTCAGGGTTAGTGCAGAGTTGGCTCAAGAAAGATAAGTTCCCAAGGGAAAGAAGTTGGTGCTCATTTTTCCACTCTAACATGGCTGGATTCCCAGATCTCTACTTTTGGTTGGATAACCAGCTCACTCTCCATCCCAATGATGGAATGGCCCTTATAATGGCCAAGAATCAGAAAAGGAGAAGGTGCAGAGTTGAGGCATACAAGGCTGGTGCCTCAACAGGAATAGGGGGAGTGACCAACAGCCAAAGAGATAGGGATGGAGTATGGGTTGGAATGGTGGAAGAAGTCCAGAACCTCACTACTCTTAATGAGGCAGCCTGAGGAGTTGGTATAACAGGTGATGAATTGATTGTCAATGCAATCCATAAGATCAGTGGTCTGATTCACCAGGACTTAAGGGAGCAAAACAGGCTCCTTCATGACCTAGTCAAGATCCAGATGGAGGAGGGCCACCAAAAGGAATACCTTAGGGCAGAGTCTGGTGTTCATGTAATCGATTATGATGCTTAGTGGAAGGGGCATGGAGGTCAGAGGGCTAGTGAGGGAATGAGGGTTTTTGTGGCTGAACTCAGGGCTGGAACTGAGCCAGAGGATATCATGGTGGGGGCCAGAGAAGATCTGGAGGAGTGGATGTTCCACTGAGAGTTGCTTGCTGATCTTGCCTCCTATACTCAACCAATGTCTGTATACTGATTGAATTGCACATTGCCTATGTGTAGCAACAAGGGAAGAAAGGTGAGCTACTCAGGGGAGAGACAGAGACAACCAGAAATGATCAGAGATGGGTACAGTTAACATAGGTAGAGGTCGGGCACTGCACAAGTGGTAAAGGTGGTAGGAGGGGGCAATTGGCACAGAGCACATCTGGTCATTGCACAAAGGTAGACAGTTGACCAGGTGGCCTGGGCACTGTGGCAGAAGGGACCAGAGTGAAACTGGAGTGGCAAGTGGGAATGAAGAAAAGGGCAAGAGTGTAGGGGGACCAGATTGCTAGATGCAAGCAGTGGTTCCCAGTATGGTCACTAGATACTATCCCCTTCTCAAGGTTGACATCCCATTGTCAACTAGGAGACAAAAAATAAAGGGGCCAGGGGTAGCACAAGGTGCAAAATGGAAATGATACAGAAGAATCTGGAAAGACAGGAGGGAGGCCAGAAGAAAAGGCCAACCAAAGAGATGGGCACAAGAACAGGGAGGTCCCAGAGGACATAGGAAGAGTAGAAAGATCCCCAAAGGAGAAGGAGAACTCAGGGAAAACAAAAGGACAAGTCCTGGACAACAGGGCAGAAGAAACAGGAACAGAAGGCAAAGAGAAATGGAGTCATTGGAACAAGGCTGAAAGAACAAGGATTTCCCAAGGCAAACAATGGAGGGGTTTTAAAGTGTTCTGAAGAAGTGAGCAGCATTCCCAGAAGACACAGAAGAGCAGAATCATCACTAAGAAAGGGATACCCAGAACAAAAGAATTCCCAGAAGATGCAGAAGAGCAGAAGGTCCACTGGGAAAAGAATACCCAGGGAAAACAGAAGAGCAGGTCCTGATATGACATTCAGAAAAGAAGAAAATACCCATGAGCAGGAATGGAGTCATAAGGAACCATGTCTGAAGAGCAAGGATTTCTTGGGCAAGAGATGAAGAGGTGTGGAGACAATTCCACCAAACAGGTCTCCCAGAGGGTGCCTAACAGCACAGAGTTATAGAGAGATGGCACATAAAACAAATGTAGTGCCATATAGAAGAAATCCAAGCAGAGAACCATAGCAAACTGAAACAACACTCAAACAACCACAAGTAGGGAAGGAAAGGGTAATCACAGCACAGTCATGACAGAAGTGTGAATCTTTCAGGGAGGTGGAAATGAATGGAGATGCCCAGAGGGGGCAAGAGACTTTTGGCATGCGAGATAAAACACAGGGGGCATGGCAGAGTGCAGAGAAAGAGGGGTGGTGCTTCTAAAGCCTGGTTGGTCAGCAAGGTAGGTATATCTTAGCTGCAAGGATAAGGAAACAGGTGGCAGAGGTGCCACAGGCAATGAAGAGTAATGGGTCTAATGCTACAAGTTCAGAGAAGGTCAGAGGTGGACAGAGGTGTCTTTCTGGTAGACATATCAACAGATGAAACTGGCCTGCTACAGAGAGCAGAGCAATGCAGAAATAACCACACACTTAGGCAATGGAGTCATAACTACCAGATCATGACAACAAGAGCTGTGATTTGAGATCAGAGTTAGCTGAGACCAAAGTGGTACAGAGCTATGAAGGATATGCAGGATGCTGGCATATGTTATCCAGTGAACAGACAAGGTACTACTCAATATCTGGGGTCAACAGACCACAGTGGGTGAGTTAGTGGTATCCTAGAATCAGTAAACACAAACTATCCAGCAGAGGGTAATGCTAGACATCAACAGAGTGAAGCCAACAGTCTTTGTAGGGCTTGTGGAGGTCCAATAGCTTGAGCAGAAGAGGTGAAATCGAAAGAGATGGTGAGGCATTGGATGAAGCAGAAGTGGGCAGAAAGGTCAGAGTGTTGGG
>JBBPKN010000293.1:0-49777 GCA_038089275.1 Pulveroboletus cf. rosaemariae
AGTGAAGAAAGAAAAGATCTAGCCAAACTATTTAATTAAAAGAAACACAATGAATTAGAGGTAAGTGTAAAAATAGACAGAGAAGTTAGAGGAAAAAATGGCTTAAAAATGGAATTCTGTGGACTAACCTTTGCAATAGTGGACTCTGGAGCATCAGTAATCTTCATAGATCAAAAATTCATGTGGAAACATGGTTTGTATGAAAAGAATATGCCTAAACCTTTAACAGTATACAATGCAGATGGTACTAAGAGTAATATTGGAAAAATTGCTTACTATGTTATTATTTATATAGCTATAAAAGGAAAAAATGGAAAGTGGCATAGGGAATGTATTAATGCCTATGTTTCTTCACTAGGAACTCTAGATCTTTTGGTAGGTTACAATTGATTTGCAAGACACAATCCAGAAATTGATTGGGTAAAAAAGACCATTGACTTTCCTAGGTATTCAGCAGATTGTGAAACACATCTGTTGTTACAATGAGTTACCAAAGAAGAACAATCCCAATTGAAAAAAAAAATACCAAAGAAATTATGGGAATTCATTCCAGTCTTTTCACAGCATGAATCAGAATGCATGCCAATCCAAAAACCTTGGGACCATGCAGTAGAGTTAAAAGAAAACTTTGTACCAAAGAAGGATTATATTATTCCACTTTCAAATGAAGAAATGAAGGAGGTATGAGAATTTGTCAACAAGAAGATAAAGAAAGGATATATTAGATCCTTAAAATCTCCACAAACTTCCCCTGTTTTCTTTATCAGCAAGAAAGATGGTGGGAAAAGAATGGTAATCGATTATTGATATTTGAACAATTACACCATTAAAAACAATTATCTGTTACCCTTGATACTGACACTAATTGACAGGTTAAATGGTGCTAATATGTTTACCACCTTAGATCTACAATGGGGATACAACAATATTTATATGAAAGAAGGTGATGAATGAAAGGGGGTGTTCACAATGCCAATAGGGGCTTTTGAGCCTTTGGTAATGTATTTTGGAATGTGCAACTCCCCAAGTATGTTCCAGGCAATGGTCAACAATATTTTTCATGATATGTGGGAACATGTGGTGATTTATATTGATGATATTATGATCTTCACAAAGGACAAGAATTATAATCAACATTTAGAAATTGTTGCAGAAGTTTTAGATTGTCTTTGTGACCACAACCTCTTCTTAAAGCCATTAAAATGTCACTTTGCCCAAGAACAAGTTGATTATTTGGGCATGGTTGTGTCTAAAAAGGAAGTACAGATGCAACTAAACAAGACTAGTGCAGTCTGAAATTGGCCAATACCAAGAACAGTTAAGCAAGTTCAAGCCTTTTTAGGATTAGCTAACTATTATTGAAGATTCATACCAACCTTCACTAATATAGCAAGACCCCTCAATTCCCTCACATGAAAGGATGTCAAGTTTGAATGGATATCAGCTTGCATGGCAGCTTTTGTTTGTTTAAAAGAAATTCTCACTTCCAAACCCCTTTTGTGTTATCCCAATTCTTCCAAACCCATTTGTTTAGAAACAGATGCTTCAGATGTTGCCATCAGAGCAGTACTTTCCTATCAACAAGAAGATGGTCTCTGGTGACCTGCTACATATATTTTGCACTTTTTGGATATAGCAGAATTGAATTATCCCATTTACAACAAAGAGTTGCTTGCTGTTATTCACACTCTTCATGACTGATGGCACTATTTAATTGGAACAGACTTCTTTGAGATCTGGATGGATCACAAAAATCTGGAGTATTGGAAAAAACCACAGGATCTATCACCTTGGCAAGCTACATGGCAAGCTACATTGGTGGAATTTAATTTCAAAATGTGTTATAAACCAGGTCCAACTAATGGAAGAGTGGATGCTTTATCCAGAAGACAGGATCACTTCAAAAATAAACTGGAACCAAATAAACAAATCATCATGCTTCCTTCTCATATTTTTCAACATGTTGTTTCTCTTTCTTCTTTCTTCTTTTCTCATGTACAACAAGCATCAGTGGACTTACAACTTCCTCCCAACTGATATTATAGTTCAGAAAACAAAATTTATTTAAACAAAAGAAAACAAATATTTATTCCTGAAGAATTACAAATAGAAGCTCTTAATCTTTTTTATTCTTCATCTTTGGGCAGTTATGCAGGGCAAAACTGTACCAAGCAACTTTTATCCAGATATTATTATTGGCCAGGTCTCAATAAAGATGTCACATCTCTTGTTTCTCATTGTTTAACATGCACTACATCCAAGGGATCTGAAGCTATTATTCCAGTTCATCCTCTTCCTGTGGCTTCTTCTTCATGGGAAGATATTTCAGTTGATTTTATTACTGGACTTCTGACATTGAAAGGATTCAATGCTATCATGGTGGTAGTGGATTGGTTTTCTAAAGAAGTGGTTTTTATTTCATGCTTCTCTTCTTTTTCTTCTCTTTATGTTGCAGAATTATTTAGAGACCATGTCTGGTCTAGACATGGACTTCCTTCTTCTATTATTTCAGATCATGGCCCTCAATTCATTTTAGAATTCATGAAACAGCTTAATAAGATTCTTCAGATCAAGCAAAAGATCTCTATAGCTTATTATCCACACACAGACAGTTAGACAGAGCACATAAATTGGGAATTAAAACAATATTTGCATAACTTTATTGCAAAAAGGCAGGAATCTTGGGCAGATTGGATCAAGATTGCAGAATATTATTATAACAACTTTTATTCAACCTCCACTCAGACATTTCCCTTCAAAATCATGAAAACCTACCATCCTTGTCTGGGTTTTGAAGCTCCCTCTGCAATAAATCCCTTATTTCATTTCCTACAAGATATGTCTAAATCTTTTAAAGATATAAAAGAAGTGTTAGAGGAAACAAAAATTAGAATGGAAAAACAGAACAAGAAAGACCTCCCTCAGTATAAAAAAGGTCAACAAGTGCTGTTATCTACAAAGAATCTGATGCTTCCATATCCATCAAAGAAGTTATCAAAGAAATGGATTGGTCCTTTTATGGTGGTAAAAGTTATTCCACATGCAGTTTATCTTAAACTGCCTTCTACAATGTGCATTCATCCCACAGTCAACATTTCATGCATTAAACTGTATTTACCATCTCTTTGAGGACAAGACATTCTCACACCCAATTCTATCATTATAACAGAAAAAGGCCATGAAGAATATAAGGTTGATCATATTGTTGATTTTCATATTAAGGGCAGAAAATTGGAATACCTGGTTCACTGGACAGGTTATGGAGATAATGATTGTACTTGGCAAACAAAAGATGATTTTATGAATTCTCCTGAACTTATAGAGAAATTCCATAAGCTACATCCTTTTGCATCTTGCTGTCTCTTTACCATGGATCTTGTTTCATTTTAGACTCTGTTTAAACCATATGCAAACCACACTGAAGCTGTATCATTAGCTATGTCTTGTTTGGAATCTAAGGCCTAAAAAGAGGGTAGTGTTATAGTTCACAATTTTTATTTTTTGATCACATGACTTTATCTTATCTTTCCACATGGTTATCTAATCTTTTATCTTATCAGGTCACATGATGGGTCACATGACTGGTCTAAACCCAGGGCATAGGATTAGCCTCATGCCTTACACCTGTTCTTAATCTCTGTTAGTCTTCCATTTTAGAAGCATTGCTCCATTTCAGCCAATGGCTATTCTTACAATGACTTCTCTTCTTTTTGATGGTGCCTCAGGGTCTGTGGGAATATTCCCATCAGGGTCTTGATCTGTGTACCTCTCTGTATAGTATAAATACTATAGCTCTAGCATGTGTTACACTAGGCCTGGGTAGGAACAGGTGTAGACCCTGCTGTGGGTAAAGTGGAAGAAGCAAACCAAAGGTAAGCTTCAAGACAAGTAAAAGGCGACAAATGAGGTGTTGTGCCTTAGTGGTACCAGCTACACTCCCAGGGGTATGCCAAGATCAGATGCTGATGATTCTCTGGTTAAGTGCCAGAACACAAGCAGTGAATTCCAAGTACATAGATACAAGAACAAGTGGAGATGTGAGGACTGTGAGATAATCACAAGGTAGAAGTAGCATAAGGAAAAGAAGACAGGAAGTATGCTATTTTATAGTACAGCTATCAAGGTTTAAGCAGAGATATTCAGAGTAATTGTGCTGATAAATGATGAGTAAGATATCCATGTGAAAACAGATGGAAAAAGATAGAACAATTATAAGTTAGCTGATTAGGAGATAGAAGGCCCAGGCAAAGGGCATAACAGGAGAGTGGTCTAGACAAGGCTAGAGCATGAGAAGAGCAGAATCTGTAGTGGAAAGTGAACAAGCAAGCACCCAAGGTGCAAGAAGAGCAGAAGCTATGATAAGAGAAAAGGGTGAAAGAGAAAGGAAAAGAGGAAAATGTAACATTACCCCCCTGCTAGGGATGGAAGACTTGTGACACCTCAAAAGGCATTATAGGAGGGTCTGGGGGAGCCAGTGATGTTGGCCCAGCCAATCTCATCAATGACGTTGTTGTGGAAGTCATTATCAGTGTAATAAGAAGGCAGAGGGGGTGACAAAGCCATAGAAGGGCAATGGTAGGAGCCCTGGGAGTGGCAGAATCCACAGGAGCAGTACAAGGAGTGAGAAGATCCATGAGAAGAGGTGTGGAAAGAACCATGAGAGGAGAAGGAGGAGGAGGAGACAATTGGGTCAGTGATATGGCACTGAGCAGGGCAGCGAGCTTGGATATGTCTGAAATGCCAGTGGAGACAGTAGGGGCATTGGTAGGATGGACAGTTAATGCAAATGTGTTCCAAGCAGCAGCAGTGAAAGCAGGCCTCACAAAAGCAAGGGTAAGAAGGGGAAAGGTGACCATTGCCATAAAGGCTGGTTCATCAGGCTTTAGCATGTTTGAGGGCAGCAAGTTCATCATTGTTGAGAGAAAAGGAAGATGCAGATGGAGTAATAGGGTATATCCCCTGGCAGTGGCCAGCTTGTGCATGTAGTGGTTGAGATCAGTGATAAACTTGCCCATTTTCATCTGATAGGCAAGAGCCTTAATGTTGGATAGGAGTTCCTGGTGGATAGACATAATGAGCTTGCTGCATGTAAATCTGATAGATGAGCCAGAGAGGAGAGAACATGTTGAGGTGTGAGCTGATGGAGACAGCAAGGCATGAGTCCATAATGTAGGTCATGACCCAGTGGGAGTAGTTGGGAAAGGGGGCACTCTAATGAAGGGCATGGGTGGAGAGTGGGAGGTCAATGCTGAGAATGCCAGTGAATCTAGTATCAATGGCAGGAGGGGGGACTGGGATAGGAGTGATAATAGCTGGGCTAATGGTGATAGCAGGGAGTAAGGCAACAAAGTCCTCTGAAGAGAGCTCTGAAGGGAGTGCAGAGAGAGGAGAAGAAAAATGAGTATCTGTAAGGAAAGATGGAGAAGAAATTAGTGATGGCTCAATGGGAGCTTCCTTGGTGGGAAGCTGTGATGAAAACATGGGTGGAGTATCAAGAGGAGTATTACAGAAATGAAAGCCTTGGTCAATGGTAAAGGCCATTGGTGTTACTTGAAGTGGCAAGTGGGTTTCTTGGTGGAGTAAGGAAGAGGAGCAGACAAGGGGAAATGGTGAGGGTGGAGGAGTTTATACTTATTCAAAGCAGACTTGGAACATTTCAAGTTCCATTCCAGTTCCCAGAAGTTATCTTCAGCCAAATATCCTTTCCATTGGATCAGGAACTGGCAGTTACCCAAGGGACCTCAATGTTTTAATATCTGCTCCAATTCATATTCCTCTTCACCTTTTATAAGATCCAGGGGTGAAGCAGGGAAGTTCTTTCCATGAACATCATTTTTGTAATAGGGTAATAGCAGTGATGCATGGAACATTGGGTAAATCTTCCATGTGGATAGAAGGCAAAGGTGATAAGTAATCAGGGAGAGGACTTCTATGATGGTAAAGGATCCTTCCTGTTTTGGAGAGAGTTTTGGGTGAACAACAGCCCATTTCAAATTGTGGGCTTCTAATCACACCTTATCTCCTTTTTCAAATGAAAAGAAGGTAAAACAGATGCAGGAAGCCATGGTTTGACAGGCTAAGTCATGAGTGGCAAGGGCTTCATCATAAGCAGCAAGGAGTACCTTAGTGTGGTCAGCAACAGCAGGCATTAGTGATTCATCAATAATAGAAGAGAGGGCATAGGGTTCATATCCTATCATGAGATAGAATGGAAATTGCCCTATGATAGAATGGGGGTGACGATTGTGGATAAATTCAGCATGGGTAATAAAGTCAGCCCATCCAGTGGGGTTGGAGCCACAGTAAATGCAGATATACATCTCAATCTCCTGGTTTACTCATTCAGTTTTACTGTCAGATTAAGGATGATATGCAGTAGAGAGGGAGAGATTGTACTCAAGGAGTTTCCCAAGCTCCTTAGCAAAGGCAGAGGCAAACTGTGGGCCTCAGTCAGAGATGATCTTATTGTAGAGGCCATAATGGAGGTAGACTTTGTGGAAAAAGAGGGTGGCAATACCCTCAGCCATTACAGATTTCTTAGTGGGGCAAAGAATTACCCCCTTTGTAAGCCCATGATTGACCATGACCAGCAAGGCATTGAAGTCAGAGGAAGGAGAAAGATCAGTGATGAGATCACAAGAGATCTGTTGGAAGAAGCAAGTGGCAGTGGAGCAGATAGAAGAGAGAGCAGGGTGAGAGGGGTGAGTGTTAGCCTTATTCTGCTGGCAAACAGGACAGCTGGCAACATAGTTGTGGACAAAAGCAGCAAAGCCAGGCCACCAAAACTCAGCAGAGATGAGTTGGCAGGTTTTTAAATATCCAGGATAACCAGCAGAGGAGTAGTCATAACAGCATTGAAGAATGGCATGATGGAGGTTAATGGAGGAAGGGATGAAGACATGATTGCAGTAAGTGAGCAAACTGTCAATTTCCTTCCAATCAGAGGTGTGGGAGTGCAGGAATTTCTCATCTGTGAAAGCATCCTGTTTTTGCAGGATGGAGAGGTGAAGGGGGTCACCTTGTTAATGTTCCTTAATGTGGGCAGAAAGGTTAGCATCAATAAGGTTGATGAAGAGTTTGGAGGGAAGAAGGGTGACTTCCTGATTATTCTGAGAAGTATCAGGACAAAGATTAGGGTGGCAAGAGAGGGCATCAGGTCCAGCAAGAGAGGTACCAGCAACATGGGAAAGTTGCAGGTTGAAGTCAGTGATGTCAAGAAGCCAGCAAGCTTGTTATTGATTAAGCTTCTGAGGGGATTTGAAATAAGTCAGGTTTTTGTGGTCAGTAAAAACCTAAATAGAGGAAGAGGAGCCAAGAAGGTATTGCCTCCAGGCTTTAAGAGCACAAATAACTGCAAGGAGTTTGTGGTTATAGATATCATAGTTCTGCTCAGCAGCAGAGAACATCTGGAAGAGATAAGAACAGGGGTGTCAATCCCCATTCTCATCAGTTTGGAAAAGGATATCACTGGATGCATAAGCAGAAGCATTAGTGGCAATGGCAAATGGGCAAGCAAGATCCAGCATCTGTAATACTGGTTGTGATAAGAAAATAGCCTTGAGGGAGTCAAAGGCTTTCTGAGCAGCAGGAAACCAGGACCATGCCATGAATTTCTTGATGAGATCAAGGAGAGAACAGATAATAGTAAAGTAGTTGGGAATGAATTGCCTATAGAAGTTAGCAAAGCCAAGGAAGGAACAGACATCCTTGACTTTAGAAGGAGTGGGCCATTGGGAAATACTGGCAAGTTTAACAGGGTCCATGGCAAGCTCACCAGGATGAACAATCATCCCAAGATATTCAACTTGGGAAATAGCAAAAGTGCATTTCTCCAGTTTAAGGTAGAGATTAAGTTCCATCATCCATTGAAGGACATGGGCAGTGCATTCCTGATGGGTGTTAGCATCAGGGAAGGAGATGAGAAGGTTGTCCATATAGATAACAAGCCATCCTTTAGCAATCATATTCTGAAATGAATCATTCATGAAATGCTGGAAAGTAGCAGGTGAGTTGTTCAAACCAAAGAACATTACTGTGGGTTTGAAGAGCCCCTTATGTGTGATGAAGGTGGCTTTCCATTGATGTCTGTCACAAATATGAATGTTGTTATAGTTCCAACAGATGTTGAACTTAGTAAAAAGCTGAGCATCTCAGAGCTTGTTGATAAGGTCAGAAATAAGGGGAAGTGGATAGGCATCACGAACAGTGTGCTTGTTAAGATACCTGTAATCCTGACAGGGGTAGAGTTTGCCATTCTTTTTCTTGATGAAGAAGAAGGACAAAGCTTGAGGGGATTTAGAAGGATGAATCTTCCTAGTCCAAAGGTTCTCTTCAAGAAATGCTTCTGTGGCCTGTTGCTCAGGGAAGAATAAGGGGTAAACCTTACTGATCTTTGGGACAAATGTGTCCTTCAGATTGATCTCGTGATCATAGAGGTGAGAGGGCAGAAGGTGGTCTAGAGTTTTCAGAGTGTTGAAGAATACCAATGAGAACTGAGAGTATTTAGGGAGAAGGGTCATCTTGGATTTGGCCTTTTCAGCCTTGATGGTGAGCTTGGTGGATGTAGTGAGCTGAGCAACAGTGATCTCAGGGAGATAAGAGGAGCAGTAATCTAAAATCCTGCTAGAGTGGTGATTATAGAGCAAGTTGTTGATTGACTGCTCTGAGGTGATGTAGTCCAGATAGCAGACCAAGAGTTCATTATGTGGAATAATAATGTCTTCAAGGAGTCCATCAAACCAGGGTTTGTGAATGGAGTTGATGCAATAGGTGATTGTTACGTTCTCGGGCTTTCACTATCAGATGGTGACACTTCCTGATGTTCGGGCCTTCACTGTTCATACGGCTTCGATAAGGTTCTTGACTCTAACCCTAAAGTAGGGCTGGCTTGATGCTATGGATGACGATAGAGGATAAAGAATGACAGCATAGAAATGAGAGGCAAGCCAGAAGTTCGAGTAGCCACTTGATTATCCAATACTAGGCATAAGATACAAGTGCTCAAGACTGAGGGTCTTGAGACAGAAACTGCACTACTATATATACGAGTCCCAGATGCACACGGACCAAGTCCAGGGCAAAGGGAATATCTAAATAAGGTAACTGGGCATAGGGCGTGCTTACTATGAGTATGACCAAGTGGGCCATGCAGATAAGGGATGGATGCAATGAGGAGGTGGGAGAATGGAAGGTAAGGGTTCTATATTAAATAGCCGGTCAGGGTCAGCGGAGATTAGACCATGCCCTCAACCATGAGGCCGAGGAGATCCCATCTAGAGTTCTGCCATGATCAGATCTGACCCTCTTCTGGATCGAGATCAGATTCATCGGAGATCCGATCAGGAGATGCAATCTGTCATCTGAGATGCTAGATCCAACCATAAGCTGTGCTCCAACCATAAGGCAATAGAATATTAAATAAAGGTGCTTAACCATAACCTAGGGTTTGTCCTTGTTTGGTAATGAAGTCTCACGGTCACGTGCTTGTCAGGTGACTGCACGATAGCGTTTGTAACACTATCCCCTCTTCAAGGGTGAGACTCCGGATCACCAGATTTTGTTTTGCCTTTTCATATAAGGTCTTGTACCCATCATCGGTGTAGGTCTTGCGAATAAATCTAGAAATACAGAGAAAAAGAAAAGAAAAGAAAAACACGAAAAATATTATTCTTGATTGTTGCTCTTCATTGACTTCGTTGACTCGTCTAACTCATCTTCCTTCGAGCTGCCTAGAAGAGGGGGGAATGTTCACTACGTTCACCTATACTCTACTATCCCCTCTTCAGATTTCTTCGTCCCAAAGAAATACACATCTGATTGACGAGATGTGATTTTGAAATGAAATGGCAGATCGGAAAAAAAAATTCGACGATTTTGAATGATTTGCAACCAATATCTTTCTTGTTCTTCATAAATATCTGGTATGTTTCAACCAGGCATGCAGCCACATAGTTTAAGGACATCACGGTCCACCTGTACAAATACAAACAAATAGTTTTAAGTCGTTACGGACTAAGGGTTTCATAGGATAACCCATAACACCAAAACAGTTTACTGTCATGCTTAGGACCATCCAATAGTTTAAGAACATCTCGGTCCGATCCTTGAAGAACTTCGCTCTTGAAACTCTTTCGATTATCTTCAGATTGTTGCTTCGCCCCTGGGTATAAGGAAACTCTCTGCAGCTACTGACACCACTATCACTTCCTGCAGGGAATGGATCAAGTGGCCAGATGGCGAATCTTCGATGATAACTTAGCAACTTTCTTATCTTCTTCGATTAAGCTTCGTAATTGAAATTCTTGTAAGCAGATCCTTGCAGATTACTAATCATCTTCCATTGTTGAATACTTGCGCTCTTTGATATCCCATGGAAACACTGAATGATGCTGCGATTTCTTCAACTTTGTACTTGACGATTTTCATCCTAGAAATTACTTTTGATAACGCAGATGTAGAACTGCAGACTTAGTTTTATATCATTTCGGATACGACTTTCTTCAAATATCTTTGTTTAGACTTAACCACTTCTCTTCATGTCCATGGCTTGAATACTAGTCTGATAAAATCAAATCTTGAACTTGACATCATCCCCTCTTCAGGGGTGACCTTTCTAGCGAATAGACTTCTTTCTTATCAATCTTCATATGGTGTTTTCGATGGAATAAACCACCCGAGTTTCCTGCTAGAAATTCTCCTGTTTTGTTCTTGAATCGATTTCCGATATCTGCAAATAAAACCTAGAATCCACCAAGAGTGAACCATCAAATATCCTCCAAGTCTTCTACAAATGGTTACGCTCCACTTGTCATTATCATCGATCTTCTCGGTTTCTTCTAAATTCTTCTTTACAGATTACGATTTGCTCTTTTCTGCGTCTACTCGGTTTTTAACCCTTTCGTCTGCTAAGAGACTTCCTTTCTTTCAATTACTTCCTTTCTACTCATGAGAGCCGAGGCTCAATCACTTTCATCTGAGTTCATCTACTAGATAGTTTAATGTCATTTCGGACCCTTGATATCTGAAAACACAAAATCTTGACTAGACCAGAGTAAACCATCGCATATCTTCCCAGATCTTCACAGTACGATTGGTTACGCATCGAGGCGATATCACTAGTCATGTTCATCGATCTTCTGCATCTAATCTTGATCTTGATTCCCAGATAAAGCGCTGCATAGTTTAATAACGTCGCAGTCCTACCTAGTTTATAGACATCGCGGTCTGTTCTTCCTTGACAAAGACTTTAATCTTCCGAAAAGCTTCTTGGTCATATTTCGATCATCCTATAGGGAAATCTTTCGATCAACTTCATTGAATAACTTTCCATTGACATCATTAGTCCTTGCTTCCAGATTACTTTAGTTTTAGAACTTCTCGGTTCACCTGTTTGACCAGTTCGACCAACGGTTATGAGATACCATAAAACTCCTAGACGATTTTGACCCAATGGTTTGTCGATACCTGAAAACAATATTCAATGCTATAAACAAACTCCAAATGGCAGCGAGGCCTAAAAGCCTGCCCAAGATCTAAAACGAGCGGTGTGATTTCTTTACTCCATTGAGCTTCCGGTTAAATGATAGACTTCTGTTAATTGACCTTCTTTAACGTTGTTTCATCCTTCCAGAGGACTACTCCAGAGGTTACTGATTTTCCAAAAAGAACCACGAAAGATGCTAGAGCGCATCACCAAGAGGGTTTTACTCATTTGACCCACAACGTGCCTAGGATTTCTTTTCTTATAAAACTTCAATATAAACAATTGACTTCCAGTTCGTGATGACTTCTGGCCTTATGACGGTTTTGGCTTCATCGCTTTCCAATGTTCTGCGGCCTCAAGACTAGGGTTATACGACACCCAAAAACAAAGGGAGAGGGGGAGAGAAGAGGCAGTTTAAGGATGTACCTGAGATCCTAACGATACAAAAAGGTACCGAGGCCTTTTAGTGATGTGCCCATATCTAACGATGCACAAAGGGCACCGAGGTCTTGTCGAGTGACCCACTCCCTTACAAACCAGTTTCCCTGTGTCTGAAACCTTTTAACGACATGCTTAGGTCAACTAACAGTTTTAGGACGTATTAAGGTCCATAAGCCACAACCACCACACCACACAAGGGTTTCTCAGGATTACCCACAACTCCGTAACAGTTTAAGGACATGCTAAGGTCCACTGACAGTTTACTGACTTATCAAGGTCCATAGACAGTTTAAGGACTTATCCGGGTCCACAGCTACTACTGGTTCGAACAGCATGAATCCACCTAGATGACTAGCAGTTTAAGCGACGTGCTGAGGTCCCAAGCCGTTACTGTTTCTTTTAATTCTTTTTCAAGTAATAACATGGAATCCCAGAAAGAATGAGGACTCCACTGGTTAACGTTTTCTTCAATGCCCGAAGACCAGTATTAGTAGTCTTGAGCAAGTGTTACATTCTTGGGCTTTCACTATCAGATGGTGACACTTCCTGATGTTTGGGCCTTCACTGTTCATATGGCTTCGATAAGGTTCTTGACTCTAACCCTAAAGTAGGGCTGGCTTGATGCTATGGATGACAATAGAGGATAAAAAATGACAGCATAGAAATGAGAGGCAAGCCAGGAGTTCGAGTAGCCACTTGATTACCCAATACTAGGCATAAGATACAAGTGCTCAAGACTGAGGGTCTTGAGACAGAAACTGCACTACTATATATACAAGTCCCAGATGCGCATGGACCAAGTCCAGGGCAAAGGGAATATCTAAATAAGGTAACTGGGCATAGGGCGTGCTTACTATGAGTATAACCAAGCAGGCCATGTGGATAAGGGATGGATGCAATGAGGAGGTGGGAGAATGGAAGGTAAGGGTTCTATATTAAATAGCCAGTCAGGGTCAGCGGAGATTAGACCATGCCCTCAACCATGAGGCCGAGGAGATCCCATCTAGAGTTCTGCCATGATCAGATCTGACCCTCTTCTGGATCGAGATCAGATTCATTGGAGATCCGATCGGGAGATGCAATCTGTCATCTGAGATGCTAGATCCAACCATAAGCTGTGCTCCAACCATAAGGCAATAGAATATTAAATAAAGGTGCTTAACCATAACCTAGGGTTTGTCCTTGTTTGGTAATGAAGTCTCAAGGTCACGTGCTTGTCAGGTGACTGCACGATAGCGTTTGTAACAGTGATGTTGTCAGAAGGAGGATCTGAGATGGTGAGCATGTTTGTCATCCAGTCAATAGTGGGGTTTGTGGCCCAAAGCCACAGACGTCCAAGGATAATGTTTTCCTTCCTGCATGCAATAATGTAGCAGGAGACTGGAAGAACAGATTGTTCAAAGCAGAGAAGGAGATTGCAGGTTTGCATGATCTTACCCTTCTTGTTTTCAGAGTAATCAATGTTCCAAATAACAATTGGTTTGTCAAGTTTCTTGGTAGGAAACTGGTTTTTCTTGACAAAGTCCCAGTCTATACAGTTGATCTGTGCTCCACTATCAACAAGAGCATGAGTTACTATGACTTTCTTGGCACAAGAGAAGGAAGAAACTTGAATCACTATCTTTATAGATTTCTTTAAAGTGGATACAAGTACAGATGCACAAGAGAAGGAGGAAGTACCTTGTATAGGGGAGGTACTCCATTTTAAAAACCCTGCCTTTCCATCTTCTTCTTTTGTTCTTTCTTCACTACTACTCTTGCCACCCCATCATCAGATTCATTATCACTAACCTCCTCTATCTTTATCATCAGTTCTTCAGCAGAGATCATCTTGACATGAGGAGTTTCCTTGGTGGTGGTGGTAGAAGGAGAAGAAGCAGGGAAATTGGGGCAGGCCAGGTTGATGTGACTGGATTTCCAACATCTGAAACAGAGTCAGTTTTTAATGCAGAAGGCCCTACCTGCTTCAGTTAGGCAGCCCTTCTTTATAGCATTAATGTCCATGGCATTTGGATCTTTCTCTGATTTGAATGTAGCAGAGGAAGTTGTGGAAGTCCAGGTAAACATGCAAGAATTCTTTCATTGTTGTTTTATAGAGCAGGCATGCTCCATAGTCCCTTGGAAATGAGCAGCTTTAGTATACCACTCAGCAATAGTAGAGGAAATTGTATCCAGGTTATGGATGCAATGGAATAGGTGTTATGGTGTTGATCTTCTAAACAATCCGTCCTAATCCTAAATGGTCTGCCTTGAGAGGGTGCATCAGTTTTATTGTTGGATTCAGTTGGAATAGAATAAGAAGTGGTATAGTGGACTCAGGGTAGCAAGGCCTGAGGAGCCATATCACAAGTTAGGAGGTGAAGGCCTATATTGGCAAGGCACTAGACAATATACAAGATGGCAAGCTAAACAAGTGGTTAAGGCTGGGAAGCCAAAACCAAGAAACTACTCAACTATTTATACTAGATCCAAGTGTGCACAGACTATCTCCAGGGTTAAGGGAAATACTAAATAAAGAAATAGGGCATAGAGCATGCTTACTGAGAATATGACCAATGGGCCATGTGGATCAGGTGTGTGGAATGGAGAGGCTATGTAGAATGGAAGCAAGGGTCTAGAGTAAGCAGAGATTAGACCATGCCCTCAATTATGAGGCCAAGGAGATCCCATTTGGATCTCTGCCACAGATCAGATCCATTAATCTAGATCAGATGTCATCTAGATCAGATTAGGAGATACCTTCATCTGAGATGCTAAATCCAACCCTATAAGCTGTGTCCCAAACCCAAGGGGAAACTCTGAAATAACAACTTAACCATATCCTAGGGTTTATCCTTGTTTAGCAATAAAGTCTCACGGTCATGTGCTTGTCATGTGACTCTTCTGCTAGCGAATGTTACATTCATAACAATAGGTAGAACATGAGTCCTGTTTCAAAGTAGCCAATGAGAACATTGTCATCAGTGATCTCAGTGATGACAACTCAGTTTTGAAACTCAGCAGTGTATTCAGTGAGGGAAGGCATCCATTCACCTTTCTTTCCTTGCTTCATCTGCATGTTAGCCAGCCAGTGAATAGTGGCATTAACCATGTCCTATTGTTGGAAAACTTTCAGGAATGTGAAGGTGAAATGGAAAAACTTTCCCATGGTGATGGTTGTTCTGGAGATGCACTTCTTCTGATATGTTGCAGCCCACAACAGTGCTGGCCCTTTGGTCATGAAAGAAAGGGCAAATGCAATCTTCTTCTCATCAGAGTTATAGACTGCACTGTTAACAAAGAGATAGAACTGGACTGTGTCCAGCCAGTTCTTAGCCTTGGATTGATCACCATTTAAGTGCTTGGGGGCACTGAGACAAAGTTCCATTGGCTTGGTGGTGGAGGTAAAGGAGCCAGACATGACTATGGATGGAGAGGGTCAGGGAAGGGTAAATGCAGGTCAGTGTCAGATGGGAGTGGGAGATGGTGGTGTCTGAGCTTGAGGGATCTGTAAGGAAGAGGAGAGTTTGTAAGCAAGGTCACAGTCTTCTCATACTTCTTCTTGAGAGGGGATTTGAGGTGGAGGCACAAGGCTTACCCCAGAGAGAATCAAATAGTGAGGGTTGTTTGGATGGAATGGTGGGAGCAGACTATAGCAATGATAGCCACAAGTAGAATATGCTACTTCTTTTGTTACACTAGGCCTAGGTAGGGACAGGTGTAGACCCTGCTGTGGGTAAAGTGGAAGAAGCAAACCAAAGGTAAGCTTTAAGACAAGTGGAAGGTGACAAATGAGGTATTGTGCCTTAGTGATACCAGCTACACTCCCAGGGGTATGCCAAGATCAGATGCTGATAATTCTCTGATTAAGTGCCAGAACACAAGCAGTGGATTCCAAGTACATAGATACAAGAACAAGTGGAGATGTGAGGACTGTGAGATAATCACAAGGTAGAAGTAGCATAAGGAAAAGAAGACAGGAAGTATGCTATTTTATAGTACAGCTATCAAGGTTTAAGCAGAGATATTCAGAGTAATCATGCTGACAAATGATAAGTAAGATATCCATGTGAAAACAGATGGAAAAAGATAGAACAATTATAAGTTAGCTGATTAGGAGATAGAAGGCCCAGGCAAAGGGCATAACAAGAGAGTGGTCTAGACAAGGCTAGAGTGCGAGAAGAGTGGAATCTGTAGTGGAAAGTGAACAAGCAAGCACCTGAGATGCAAGAAGAGCAGAAGCTATGATGAGAGAAAAGGATGAAAGAGAAAGAAAAAGAGGAAAATGTAACAGCATGTCTCAAGCCCCAGTCTTGAGCATTTGTATCTTTACTGCAAGTGGTCTCACTAGGACTTCTATTCTCACTTTGCTTTACTCTCCTTACACCAACATCAACACCATTAAGCCCTTGATTAGGGTTAGACTGCTCATCATTGCAATACTGATATCACCAAATGTAACAGTAGAGAGAAAATCAAGTATGATCATTAACATTGTATTATAGTTGATATTTGAACTGAAGTACAAGATATAGAAATACTGTACTTATATCTTGAAGAGGTAAATTATATAAAAAAGAAACAGAGATGCAAAAGGAGTTGTTTCATAAGCAAAGCAGATGCCAATGCATCCTGGATATGAATGGAGATATCAGGGGAGACAACATTGAATAATGTCAAACTGAAACTGAATAATGACAGGAAGAGGCAAGAAGAAAAGAAACAGGAACAAAAGATGAGATTGAAGGAACTATGGAGTTATATTAGAATGTTATAAAGTTATTATAGGTGAAGTTGAAATTAACATTAGATAGAAAGGAACAGAGGTAAAAGGAACCAGGAAATATATAGCTTAGAAGCATGAGATCAACTGGAGTTACACTGAAGGCAAAGTGGAGTTAACTCATTGGTACAGGATATGACACATAGATATAATAGAATTTCCAGATGTCTCAAGTTCTTAAACTTAAGCACTTGTGATATCCATTTTCTTTGATATGGTGTCTTTTTAAGTTAGCTTCCTTGATCTGTGAGATATATTTCTGAATCCCATTTCTCTCTACTTGCCTGGTTTTGAATTAGTTTCCCAGTTCTTTTTTTGATTCTGTTTTTTTCTGACTAATATTTATCAAAGTTATAATACTTTTGAGATATGCCCAGAGATGTTCAATGGGGTTTAGGTCAGAAAACTGTGCAGGCCACACCATAGTTATAAAATTCTGCTTTTCTAGCCACTTTTTGATCTTTTGGCAAGTATGCTTGGAGTTATTATTTTGCTAAAAAATAATATTAGAAGGATTAAGATTATAAAACTCAAGGATATTCATAAGTTTATCTTTCAAAATCTGAAAATAAAGGTCCCTATTTATCCTATCATCAATTTTGGCAGCATAGCCAACTCTCTGCCAAGTTATATAGCCCTATATCATTAAAGAATTTCCTTCAAACTTAAGTGTTTTATCTACTAGTTTATTACTAGGCCCCTTACCTGCCCTTTTTCATGTCCATTTGCATCCATTTGACCCCAAATGATTGATTTTGATCTTATTAGACCATACTATCCTTTTCCTGTTTTCTACAGTCCAGTTTTTATAAGCATGGGCAAAATTCAAACAAGTCTTGTAATGCTTAATAGAAAGAAGAAAACTTTTATTTGGACTTAACTATAGTTTTTATGCCAGTTTTTTTTCAAGTGTTGGCAAATTGCATAAAAAAAAAAAGTTGGTTGATAATATTGGAGAGAGCCTTGGTTACTTAAATAGTATTTTCTGTCTTTTAAGTGGAAATAAGATAAATAGCATGATAAATGTTGGTAGCAGAAAGTTTAAATGAATAATCTTTAGTGAACTTTTAGAGCTCAGAATACTCTTTAAAATAAAGCCTGGATATGGTAGAGGTGTGAACATTAGTGTTATGCATAGCTTTTCTGTATACTACCTTCTAATTCTAATCTAATCTGCCTTAAAATTATGCTGGATTCAATGTTAGTTTTAAATTGAGTATGAAAGTAATAATAGGAGATGCCTAATCCTTAGATAGGACTAGAATTTAAGAGATGAAGGAATACTCAGGGTAACTAGGCCTAAGGAGCATAGATAAAGAATTGGAGGACTTATTAAGATAACTAGATGTTTAAATAAACAGGTACTTAAAGCTGGGGAGCTAAGAGCTATATAAGTGGCCTATTTATACTATCTAGGGTAGTGCATAAATCACCAAGCCTATTAGAGATAAATACTAATATTGTTATAAACAAATAGTTTGCTAGCAGAAGAGTCACATGACAAGCATGTGACTGTGAGACTTTATTGCCAAATAAGAATAAACTCTAGAATATGGTTAAGTTGTCTTTAAAGTATTCCCCTGGGATTTAAGCATAGCTTATATAATTGAATCTAGTATCTCAGATGACAGAGTTATTTTCTGATTTAATCTCTGATGAATCTGGATCTCAATCTAGATGAGGGTCAGATCAGATCATGGTAGATCTTTAGATAGAATCTCCTTGGCCTTATAATTAAGGGCATAATTTAATCTCTGCTTACCCTAAACCCTGACTTTCATTCTATATAGTCTTTCCCTTGATATATCCCTTTACTGCATGGCCCATTTGGTCATACCCTTTACCCTTGCCCTATGCCCTATTTCCTTATTTATTATTTGTACTGGAGCCACTGGTGATCTGTGCACACTTAGAAATATTATAAGTAGATAAGTAGTTTCTATGTTAAGGCTCCCTAGTCTTAACCACTTTGTTTCTCTTGTACATTATTTCTTAGATACTGCCTTTCAATATAGGCTATTCTTTGGTCTACACTTGTGCTATGGCTCCTCAGACTTTGCTACTCTGAGTCCTCTGCCTCTTTCTATTCTAACCAACTTTGACAATAATACTAATATACTCCCTTAAGGCCATACAGTTACTATTTAGAGTTAACATGAGTCATCTCAGAGATCAATATCATAACAAATATGGTAACTGAATGTAGGATATGATTATAACATATGATCAAAAGATTATGCATATTAAGAAATAGAATAAAAGAGAAGCTAAGTAATGAAAAAAAAATATCTGAGTTAAAGGAGATTGTTACATTTCTCTCTTTTCCCTTTTCCCTTTTTCTCTTCCCCATCCTAGCTTCTGCTCTTCTTGCACCTTGGGTGCTTTCTTGTTCACCTTCACTCCTAGATTCCATTCTTCTTGTGCTCTAGCCTTGTCTAGACTACTCTCTTGTTAAGCCCTTTTGTTACAGTTGGTGTTGTCAATGTTGTCAATGATGAGCTTGAACCCTAATCAAGGGCTTAATTGGTATTGATGTTGGTGTTATGAGAAGTAAAGCAAAGATGATATAGGAGCCCTAGTGAGACCACTTGCAGTAGAATACAAATGCTCAAGACTGGGGCTTGAGATATGCTAAAGCTACAGTATTTATATGGTACAGAAGAGTGCATGGACCAAGACCCTGATGGGAGAATTCCCATGGACCCTGAGGCACCATCAAAAAGAAGAGAAGCAATTGTGAGAATAGCCAATGGCTGAAAGAGAGTAATGCTTCTAAAATGGAAAAATGACAGAAATAAATAACAGGTGCAAGATATGAGGCTAATCCTATGCTCTAGGTCTAGACCAGTCATGTGACCTGTCACATGACCTGATAAGATAAAAGATTAGATAACCACATGGAAAAATAAGATAAGATCACATAATTGAAAATTGAAAAATGCAAACTATAACACCTTTGCCTGGGCCTTTTATCTTTTAATCTGCTGACTCTTAATCATTTCATCTCTTTCTATCCATTTCTACATGAATACCTTATTCATCATTAGTCAGCATAATTACTCAATTGATCTCCATTTGAACTCTATTAACTATACTATAAAGTAGTGTACTTTCTGTCTTCTCTTTCCTTACACTACTTCTACCTTGTGATTACCTCACAGTCTTCACATCTCCACTTGTCCTTGTACCTACATACTTGGAATCCACTACTTGTGTCCTGGCACTTAACCAGAGGATTATCAGCTTCTGATCTTGGCATATCCCTGGAAGTATAGCTAGTACCACTTGAGTATAATACTTCATTTGTCACTTTCCACTCATCTTGAGGCTTACCTTCAGTTCACCTCTTCCATTTTTACACAGCAAGGTCTATGCCTGTCCCTATCCAGGCCTAGCATAACAAAAGAAGTAGCATATTCTACTTGTGGCTATTATTACTATAGTCTGCTTCCACCATTCCACCCAAACAACCTTTGCTGTTCAATTTCCTCTGGGGTAAGCCTAGAGCCTCTACCTCAGACCTTCTTGAGTCCACTTTGGAGTCCAAGAACCCCTCTTCTCCAGATTGCCCTTTTACACCAGAAGATGTGCTCACAGATATCCTAGTTTTCTTGCAAGAAGAAGTACAAGAAGACTGTGACTTAGCTCACAAACTCTCTTCTTTCCTACAGATCCCCCAAGCCCAGACTCCATCCTCTTCTACTCCCATTTGATGCCAACCCACATTTATTCTCCCCCAATCCTTTCCAACTATTACCATGTCTGGCTCCTCTATATCTACTACTAAGCCTATGGAACTTTGTCTTGGTGTCCCTGAGCACTTTGATGGCAACTGATCCAAGGCCAAGAACTGGCTGGATATAGTCCAGTTCTACCTCTTTGTCAACAGTGCAGTCTACAACTCCAATGAGAAAAAGATTGCCTTTGCCCTTTCATTTATGATCAAAGGGCCAGTACTGTTGTGGGCTGCAATGTACCAGAAGAAGTGTATCTCTGGCATGACTGTTACCATGGGAAAGTTTTCCCATTTCACTTCTGCATTTCTGAAAGTCTTCCAACAACAGGATATGATCAATGCTACCATCCATTGGTTGGCAAATATGCAAATGAAGCAGGAAAAGAAAGGCAAATAGATGTCTTTCCTTGCCAAATACACTGCTGAGTTCCAGAACCACATTGTCACTGCTAAGATCACTGACAACAACATTCTCATTGGCTACTACAAAACAGAACTTGTATCCTACCTCTCCTGTCATATTCATAACCTGGATATGATACCTTCTACTATTGCCAAGTGATATACTAAAGCCACTCATTTTCAAGGAACTATGAAGCATGCCCACTCTATAGAACAATGGCAAAAGAATCCTCATGTGTTCACTTGGACTCCCATATCTCCCTCCACTATATCCAAACTGGAGAAAGATCTGAATGCAATGGACATTGATGCCATAAAGAAAGGCTGCCTCACTGAAGTAGGAAGAGTCTTCTGCATCAAGAATAGACTTTGTTTTAGATGCTGGAAATCCAGTCATATTAACACTGCTGCCCCAATTTCCCCACTTTTCTTCCTTCCACTACTACCATCACCAAAGAAACTCCCTGCATCAAGACAGTCTCTGCCAAAGAACCAATGACAAAGATTGAGGAGGTTAGTGATAATAAATCAGATGATGGGGTGGCAAGAGTAGTAGTAAAGAAAAAAAGGAAGAAGAAAACAGAAAGGCAGGGTTTTTAAAATGGAGTACCTCCCCTATGCAAGGTACTTCCTCCTTCTCTTGTGCACCTGTACTTGTATCTGCTTCCAAGAAATCCATAAAAGTAGCAATTCAAGTTTCTCCCTTGTTCCATGCCAAGAAAGTCATAGCCACTCATGCTCTCATTGATAGTGGAGCACAAATAAACTATATAGACTGGGACTTCATTAAAAAGAACCAGTTTCCCACTAGTAAACTTTTCAAATTAATCATTATCCAAAATGTCAACCACTCAGAAAACAAGAAAGGCAAGATCACTCGAACTTGTGACCTTCTTCTCCATTTTGAGCAGTTCATTTTCCTGGTTTCCTACTATGTTATCACATGTGGAAAGGAGAATATCATCCTCAAACACCCATGGCTTTGGGCCACAAACCCCACCATTGACTGGATGATAAACATGCTTACCATCTCAGATCCCCCTTCTGACACAACCACTTACTGTGTCAACTCTGTCCATAGACCTTGGTTTGATGAATTACTCAAAGATATCATCATTTTTCACAATGAACTCTTGATCTGCTACTTGAACTATGTCACCTCTGAGCAGTCAATCAATAACTCACTCTATGATTGCCACTCTAGCAGGATCTTAGATTACTACTCCTTATATCTACCTGAAATCACTGTCACTCAGCTTACTATGTCTACTAAGCTAGCCATTGAAGCTGAAAAGGCTAAATCCAAGACAACTCTTTCCTCTGAATATTCACAGTTCTCATTAGTATTCTCTGACACTTTGAAAACCCTTGATCACCTTCTGCCCTCTTGCCCCTATGATCATGAGATTAATCTGAAGGATATATTTGTCCCAAAGATAGGTAAGGTTTACCCCTTATCTCCCCCTAAGTGACAGGCCATGGAAGCATTTCTCAAAGAGAACCTTCAGGCAGGGAAGATCCATCCCTCCAACTCCCCTCAAGTATCATCCTTTTTCTTTGTCAAAAAGAAGGATGGCAAACTCTGCCCTTGCCAAGATTATAGGTATCTCAATGAACATATCATTCACAATGCCTATCCACTCCCTCTTATCTCTGATCTCATTGACAAACTTCAGAATGCTCAGCTTTTCACTAAGTTCAATGTCCACTGGGGTTATAACAATGTCTGTATCCAAAATGAACACCAATGGAAAGCCACCTTTATCACACATAAGGGGCTATTTGAACCCACAGTAATGTTCTTTGGTCTAAACAACTCACCTGCTACTTTCCAGTGATTCATGAACAATTCAATCCAGAATATAATTGCTGAAGGATGGCTTGTCATCTATATGGACAACCTTCTTATCTCCTCCTCTAATGCTAACACCCATCTGGAACACACCTCCCACATCCTTTAATGAATGACAGAACTTGATCTCCACCTCAAACTGGAGAAATGTACCTTCACTATCTCCCAGGTCAAATACCTTGGAATGATCATTTATCCTGGTGAGCTTACCATGGACCCCATTAAACTCACTGGTATCTCCTAGTGGCCCACTCCTTCAAAAGTCAAGGATGTTCATTCCTTCCTTGGCTTTGCTAACTTCTACAGGTGATTTATTCCCAATTACTCCACTATCATCCATTCACTTCTTGACCTCATCAAGAAGGCCATGGCCTGGTCCTGGTCACCCTTCACTCAGAAAGCCTTTGATTCTCTCAAGGCTATCTTCTTATTCCAACCAGTATTGCAAATGCCAGATCTTGCCCATTCTTTTGCCATCACCACTGATGCTTCCACTTATGCTTCTGGTGGTATTCTTCTTCAAATCAATGAGAATGGGGACTAGCATTCCTGTTCTTATCTTTCCCAGATCTTCTCTGCTACTGAGTGGAACTATGATATATATGATCATGAACTCCTTATGGTTATTCATGCCTTGAAAGCCTGGAGGCAGTATCTCCTTGGCTCCTCTACTCCCATTTAGATTTTCACTAATCATAAAAACCTGATCTACTTCAAATCCACTCAGAAGCTTAATCAATGACAAGCTCACTGGCTTCTCAACATTGCCAATTTCAACCTGCAACTCTCCCACATTGCTGGTACCTCCCTTGCTGAGCCTAATGCCCTCTCTCACTGCTCTAATCTTTGTCCTGATATTTTCCAGGATAATCAGAAAGTTACCCTTTTTCCCTCCGAACTCTTTGTCAACCTCATTGATGCTAACCTCTCTGCACATATTAAGGACCATTAACAGGGAAACCTCCTTTGCCTCTCCATCCTGCAAAAACAGAATACTTTTGTGAATAAGAAATTTCTCTGCTTTTGCACCTCTGATTGGAAGAAAATCGACAGGTTGCTCACCTACTGTAACCATGTCTTCATTCCCTCCTTCATCAACCTTCATTATGAAATTCTTCAGTGTTGTTATGACCACCCCTTCTCTAGCCACCCTGGCTATCTTAAAACCCAACAACTCATCTTCACTGAGTTCTGGTGGCCTGGCCTTGCCACTTTTGTCTGCAACTATGTTGCTGGCTGTTCTGTTTGCCAGCAGAACAAAGCAAATATCCATTCTTCCACTTCTGCATTGTTCCCCATCTGCTCCACTACTACTTGCCTCTTTCAACAAATCTCCTGTGATCTGATCACTAATTACCCTCTTTCCTCTGACTTTGATGCCTTGCTAGTCATGGTTGACCACAGGCTTACAAAGGGGGTAATTCTTTGCCCCACTAAGAAATTCATTACCACTGAGGGCATTGCTACCCTTTTTTTCCACAAAGTTTACCTCTGCTATGATCTTTATGATAAGATCATCTCTGATCAAGGCCCCCAATTTGCCTCTGCTTTTGCCAAGGAGCTTGGAAAACTCCTTGAGTACAATCTTTTCCTTTCCACTACATGCCATTCTCAGTCTAATGGTGAAACTGAATGAGTTAACCAGGAGATTGAAACTTATATCTGCATCTATTGTGGCTCTAACCCCACTAAATGGGCTAATTCTATCACCCATGCCAAATTTTTCCACAACCACCACCCTCACTCTATTACTGGGCAATCTCCATTCTATCTTATAATGGGATATGAATCCCAAGCCCTTCTCTCCATCATTGATGAATCACTGATGCCTGCTGTTGCTGACCACACAAAGGCACTCCTTGCAGCTTGCAATGAAGCCCTTGCCACCCATGATCTAGCCTGCCAAACTATGGTATCCCACATCTGCTCCACCTTCTTCCCATTTGCCAAAGAAGATAAGGTATGACTAGAAGCCCATAATTTGAAATGGGCTATTGTTTATCCAAAACTCTCCCCTAAATGGGAAGGATCCTTCACAATCACAGAAGTTCTTTCCCTGATAACATATTGCCTCTGCCTTCCATTCACATAAAAGATTCACCCCATGTTCCATGCATCACTGCTATTGCTCTATCACAAAAATGACATTCATGGAAAGAACTTCCCCACTTCACCCCTGGACCTTATAGAAGGTGAGAAATACAAATTAGAGCAGATATTAAAACATCAAGGTCCCCTGGGTAACCATCAGTTCCTGATCCAATGAAAAGGATACTCAGTAGAAGATGACTTCTAAGAACCAGAACAGAACTTGAAACATTTCCAGTCTACTCTGAATAAGTATAAACTTGTCTACCCTCATCACTTCCCCTCAAAACCCTCTTCTTCTTGTCACCCTACCAAGAAATCTCCTCACCAATAACAATGGCCTTCATCATAGATCAAGGCTTCTGTTCTTGTAACATCCCTCTTAATACCTCACCAGTGTCCTTGTTGCAACTTCCTGCTAAGAAAGTGCCCATTGAGCCCTCACTCATCTCTTCTTCTTTTTCTGTGCTTGCCTCTGAGCTTCCTTCTGAAGATTTCATAGCTTTTTCCCCTGCTATTTTCATTGGCCCAGCTATCATTGCTTCCATCTCTGTTTTCCCTCCTGCAATCAACACCACATTCACTGGCATCCTTAGTGTTGACCTTCCACTCTCTGCCCATACTTTTCATTATGGTGCACTGTCCCCCAACTACACCTATCATGTCATAACTTTCATTATGAACTCCTACCTTGCCATCTCCATTGGCTCATATCTTAACATGTTCTTGTCCTTGTGGCTCCTCTACCAGATCTATATGCAGCTTCTTCATCTATCCCTCCTTGCTTCTGCCCTCACTCACATTTCCCATGCTCAGGTCTCTTTTGCTCAGGCCCTGATCTCTTCCATTCATTGAGAGCTTCTCTCCAACATCAAAGCTCTAGCCTATCAGCTTGAAATAGGTGAATTCCTCACTGACTTCAACTGATATATGCACAAGCTGGCCACTGCCCAGGGTTATACCCCTATCACTTCATCTGCTTCCTCCTTGTTAAAACTTATTCCAATAGAAGGAGACTGTTAAAACCTATACCAGTATGGGTATACTTTTAACCAGTTCCTTTCTGAATGAAACCCTTGATGCTGAAGGAAGATCATAACTCTGAAGGGCTCCAGAGGGCTCCAGAGGAATCTAGAAAGGGTTTCAATGATTAAATAGGACTCAGCTTCACCTTCTGTGGTGTATTCTTGCACTTTCTGGTGTTCTGATTTACATAGATGTCAGAGGTGGGTAAGAAGTGTTATAATGCACTTTTTCATTTTTTCCTTCTTTGGTATTTTCTTCTCACTACTGTAACTCTTCACATTGTCACATCATGTGACTATTTCACTTCTTCACCTTCTTCACATTTTCACCCTTTTACATTTCATGTCTTCACATGTCACAGATCTAGAGCAATCTAGACTCTGCTGTCATAACTCATGTTTACCTGCTGTATTTCTAAGATCTCTGCTCTTCTTTTGCCATTGGTTGGCTTACTGTATTTTATTTAGGGCCAGTACCATTTACATGGTCTGTGCACATACTGTAGCAATATAAAAGAAGGTCTGCTCAAGTCTGGGTTTTCCCAGTCTTGTGCACTTGAATCTCTCAGTTCTACAAGTCCCTTGGCTCTTATCTTTTATCATTACTCTTGCCTAGTTCTTGTATCTCTAGTTCAAAGACACTACTTAGAATCAGTTAGCACACACCAAGGCTAGGTGTTAGGATTAGGCCAATGCATCAGCATCTGTGTTTCAAGAAGGCTGTTTCTATGCTTAACAGGAGAAATAGGCAGGACAAGGAGAGTTAGCCTAGTTATAGGGGTGGGATCTTGCAACTTCTTCAAGAATATCACTTGGCCTTGGAGGTACTTTGGAGTAACCCAGAGGGTCAGAGTAAGCCAAAGAACTCAAGCAAAGTGAGAACAAAAACAAGGGGGTATTTTTGTTGATATTTGTACTGAGGTACAAGATACAAAACTACAATACTTATATCTCAGAAAGGCAGAACTATCTAGGAGTGTAATGAAGTAAGACAGGTGCAAACTCAGAAGTAAAGCAGATGTCTAAATATCTAAGAAATAAATGGAGATGTCAGGGAAGACAATGCCCAATCATGTTAGACTGAAACTGAAGGGTGATAGAATGAAATAGGAAGAAGCAAGGAACAGGAATGGAACAGGAATAGTAACAATGATGGTAATGGTAACTGAGACTGGAAACAGTAATGGAGTTATACCAGGATGGTCTGGAACTAGGGTAGTACTTAACTGGAGTAGAGATAGACTAAAAACAGAATGGGGCAGAGTGGGAATGGAAGCCTGGGGGAGCATACATGCATAGCTGGGGGAGACTGGAATGGTGATGGAGGGCTGGAGTTGCCTGAAGGAGAATCAGAGAGCTAGAGTAGCTTACTAGATATGAAGATCAATTGTAAGCCAGGTTGGAATAAGGTCAGACTTGAGTTAGAGGTCTGGAATATGACACTCCTCCCCTTTTGATAATGAAGAGCTTACTGCCCTCAAATATGCTGAAGCCTGGTGGACCAGCCTACATGGCAATGGTCACCTTCCTTCTTTCCACCCTCACTTTCATGAGGCATGCTTTTACTGCCACTGCTTGAGTTACATTCAAATTAACTACCTGTCCTACCAATGCCCCTGCTGCCTCCACTGGCACCCCAGACATACCCAAGCTTGTTGCCCAGCTTAGTGCCATGTCACTGACTTCCTTGTCTCCTCCTTCTCTTCTTTCTCTCATGGCTCCTCCTATACCTCCTCTCATGATTTCTCCCACTTCTCCCATTGCTCCCATTGCTCTCACTGTTTACAGAGCTCCTACCATTGCCCTCCCATGACTATGTCACCCTCTTCTCCTTTGTATCACATCAATAATGACTTTTACAATGATATCATTGATGAGGTTGACTAAGTCAACATTACTGGCTCCCCCAGGCCCTCCTATAATGCCTTTTAAGGTATCATGAGTCTTCCACCCCTAGCAGGGTGTTGCAGTGTCGATCTCTGAACAACCCATCCTAACCCTAAATGGTCTGCCTTGAGAGGGTGTGTTGGTTTCATTGTCAGATTTGGTTGGAATAGAGTGAAGAGCAGTATAGGGGACTCAGGGTAGCAAAGCCTGAGGAGCCATAGCACTAGTTAGGAGGAAATGCCTATATTGACAAAGGCACTAGACAATGTACAATGTGCAAGCTAAACAAGTGGTTAAGGCTGGAGAGTTAAAACCAAGAAACTACCTGCTATTTATACTAAGTCCAAGTGTGCACAGACCACCTCCAGGGTTATGGGGAATACTAAATAAGGAATAGGGCATAGAGCATGCTTACTGAGAATATGACCAATGGGCCATGTGGATAAGGGATGTAGAATGGAGAGGCTGTGTGGAATGGAAACCAAGGATCTAGGGTAAGTGAAGATTAAACCATGCCCTCAACCATGAGGCCAAGGAGATCCCATCTAGAGATCTGCCACAGATCAAATCTGACCCTCATTTAGATCGAGATCCAGATTCATTGGAGATCTAATCGGAAGATGCATCTGTCATCTGAGATACTAGATCCAACCATAAGCTATGCCCAAATCCAAGGGGAACTCTGAATAAACAACTTAACCATATCCTAGGGTTTATCCTTGTTTGGCAATAAAGTCTCACGGTCACATGCTTGTCATGTGACTCTTCTGCTAGTGAATGTTACATTTGTAACATAGAGGGGTAATGTTACATTTCTTTCTTTTTTCTTTTCCCTCTTTCTCTTCCCTATTCTAGCTTTTGCTCTTTTTGCACCTCAGGTGCTTTCTTGTTCACCTTTACTCCTAGATTCCATTCTTCTTGTGCTCTAGCCTTGTCTAGACTGCTCTCTTGTTAAGCCCTTTGCCTGGGCCTTCTATCTCTTAATCTGCTAACTCTTAATCATTCCATCTCTTTTTATCCATTTTCACACAGATACCTTATTCATCATCAGTCAGCATGATTACTCAATTGATCTCCATTTGAACTCTATTAACTGTACTATAAAGTAGTGTACTTCTTGTCTCCTCTTTCCTTATACTACTTCTACCTTGTGATCATCTTACAGTCTTTGTATCTCCACTTGTCCTTGTATTTATGTACTTGGAATCCACTACTTGTGTCCTGGCACTTAATCAGAGGATCATCAGCATCTGATCTCAGCATACCCCTGAAAGTGTAGCTGGTACCACTTGAGTGTAATACTCTGTTTGTTGCTCTCCACTCATCTTGAGGCTTATCTTTGGTTTGCCTCTTCCATTTTTACACAGCAAGGTCTACACCTGTCCCTATCTGGGCCTAGTGTAACAGAGATTAAATTAGCACCTTAGCTTTAAGGCTGAGAAAATCTTATCTGAATCTCTACCATAGATTAGATTCATTAATCTAGATCCAGATCTAAGATCCAAGATCAGATATTATCTAGATTAGATCTAAAGGTAACCATTATCTGAGATGGCTAACTAATTCTATGCTAATCCTTTAGCAAGAAACTCTAAATAAAAACTAATCATAATTTAGAATTTATTCTTGTATGGCTATTTGTTATATCCCATATCTCTGATCCAATTTCAACCCAATCCTGACCTGGATTACAATGGATCCTCATATCCAGTAAGCCAATATAGCCCTCTGACTTCTCTTTAGACAACTCTGGCCCTCTGTTACCATTCCATTCCACTCCAGCTACACATGTACACTTTCTGCCTTTCCATCAATACAAGCTTCCCCAATGTTAATTACAACTTTACCTATGTTCACTCCATACCATTCTGATATAACTCTGTAGTTTCTCCAATCTCACTTCCTATTCTTGTTCCTTTCTTTCTTGCCTCTTTCTATTGTCCTTTTGTTTTAGTTTGACATTATTTGATGTTATTTCCCCTGATATCTTCATTCATATCCAGAATGCATTGGCATCTGCTTCACCTATGAGATAACTCCTTTCATATCTCCATTTCTCCCTTAGATAATCCACTTCTCCAAGATATAAGTATAATAGTTCTGTATCTTGTATCTCAGTTTGAATATTGACATTAATAACCCCATTGCCTCTGACAATTCATGCTTGATGCCATTCTCCCTGCCCCTTGGCCTGCCATTCTACTTCCTTCTAAAGTCTGGACCCCTCTGACCCTTCAACCCATCTCCAATATATTTCTGACCTCTCTGCAAATTGGAGCACCCAGTACTAGCATAAGGGTGCACCACATATGGTAAAGCCAAAGAGAATCTTCTGGAGTATCCTGGTAGTTATAATACTGCCTTATTGTCTTCTCTTCCTATTGCACAGAAGGTTCCCATTAAGTCCTCCTTAGTTTCTTTATCCTCTAGTAATAGCCCTACTGGTACTTGTTTCTCCTCTTCCCTGTCCTTCTTGCACCAGATCTTCCTTTTGAGGATTTCATAGCTTTATCCCCTGCTATTTCCATTGGCCCAGCCATTATCACACCCATTCCTATCCCTCCCCTGCTATTAATACCATGTCCACTGGCATTGTTAGCATTAACCTTCCCCTGTCCACCCATGTCCTTTGCCCTGGTGCTTCTACTCAGGAGTACTCACACCATGTCATGACCTTTGTCATGGATTCTTATCTTACCATCCTCATTGGCTCCCATCTAGATATGTTCTCCCCTCTCTGGTTAATCTACCATATCTATATGCAGCTTC
The DNA here is from genome assembly GCA_038089275.1 of Pulveroboletus cf. rosaemariae. Taxonomy (NCBI): domain Eukaryota; kingdom Fungi; phylum Basidiomycota; class Agaricomycetes; order Boletales; family Boletaceae; genus Pulveroboletus; species Pulveroboletus cf. rosaemariae. Next base: position 30,445 of record JBBPKN010000293.1, read on the forward strand.
TTCATCTCCCTCTTCTCACCACCACTCTTACTTGCATTCTCAATGCCTGGATCTCTCTTATCCAGACCCTTCTTATCTCTATTCATCATGAGCTTCTCCCTAATATCAAGACACTTGTATATTAGCTTGAAATGGGCAAATTCCTGGTGGACCTTGATAGATATATGTGTGAGCTTGCTGCCACTCAATGCTACACTCCTTTCACTTTCTTGAACTCTTTCTCTTCTCTTGATGATAATGAGATCACTGCCCTTGAATGTGCTGAAGCCTGGTGGACTGGCCTCCATGATAACAGCCAACTCCCTCCCTTTCATCCTCACTTTCAAAGCCTGCTTCCACTATTACTGCCTGGGATATATTTACATCAACTGTTCCTTTTACCAATGCCCCTACTGCCTCTGTTGGTGCCAGGACATATGCAAGCTTGCTGCCTAGCTTAATGCCATATTGTTGACCCCCTCATCTCCTTCTCTATGTCCTCCTTTTCCCACAGTTCTTTTATCTCCACCACCTTTTTATCACACTAACAATGAATCTGTAATGATATTATCAACAAAGTTGGCTGGGCCAACATTACTGGTTCCCCAGGTCCCTCTTATGACACCTTTTGAGAATTCAGAGGGTTCTTTACTCCTAGCAGGGAGATAATGATATGATTTCTCTCTTTTTTTCTCTTTTTTCTCTTGTTTTTATCTTAGCTTCTGCTTTTTGTGCACCTCAGGTGCTTTCTTGTTCATATTTCATAATAGACTTCTGCTTTTTTCATACCCTAGTCCAGTTTAGGCCACTCTTTTGTTATACTCTTTGCCTGGGTATTTTATCTCTTAATCAGCTGACTTATAATCATTCTATTACTTTACTTTTCATCCATTTCCACATGAATAACTTACTCATCATTTATCAGCTAGATTATTCATAATATCTTTATCTGAACTCTATCTTCTGTACTATAAAGTAGCATACTTCATGTTCCTTCTCTCTCTATGCTACTTCTACCTTGTGATCTTTGCATATCCCTTGTTCTTGTACCTAGTACTTGGAATTCACTCTTGATCTGACCTAATAGTCTCTAGTCTAAAGCATTAAGTCATCCTAGTGTCCAACTTTGGTACAGCCCATGTCTGTTGCTGATTTCTTGAGGCACAACACTTCATTTGTCACCTATTCACTTGTTCATGAGACTTACCTTTGGTAGAGTCTCTCTTGTCCCTTACCCAGCAAGGTCTATACTAGTCCCTACCAGAACCTAATATAACAATAAGGAGTTTGTTCAGGAACTTCAGACTAACTTCAGACTTCACAACCCAGTCAGAAATGCAGAGCACCAGCTAGACCAGTTGACTATGAAGAATGGTTAATGAATCAACAAATATGTAGTTAAGTTTAACAGGATCACTTCTCAAGTCTGGAGTTATGAAGAAGGTGTTCTCTGCCACTACTTCTATAACAGTCTCCTAGACCACATCAAAGATGACATCTCCCACATTGGCAAGCCCCTGACCCTCAATGAGCTGTGCCAGCTTGCTCAGACCATTAATGCTCATTACTAGGAGCATAAATCCAAAATCAGCTGCCAAGAAAAGTCATTTCACCCATTCAAATTATTTGATAAATCCTCTATATTCTTTACTTTGACCTCTGACCCTAAGATGTCAAAGAACAAGTCAGCTAGTTTTCCTGGCTCCTTCAAGTCATCTGTCTCTTAGAAGCAAGACTTATTATCCAAGCTTGAAAAGAACAGTAAGCTCACAGCTAAAGAATGCAAGCATTACTTTAAGCATTATCTCTGCATGTTCTGTGGTATTGCTGGGCATATAGCAAAGGACTGCCCCAAATTAACCTTCAAGGCAGCTTAGACTCATGCCATCAAGACCTCTGCTTCAAAGACTTGATCAGTGATCTTCACTTCAGAAGTGAAAAAATAATCCACAGCCTCCATGACTTTGCATGGGCTGGAGGTTGTATTGACCCTTCCTGTGCTTTACTGGAGGTTAGATTTAATGCATCCACTTTTTCTTATCATGACTCCCTTATGCCCCTTGTCACCCTTGTCTCTTATGCCATTTCTCTGTTTTTGGCCCTAATTAACTTAGGTTCTTCAGCTTATTTTGTAGATACCAAGTTAGTTAGCACCTATAGCCTTCTAACTTATTCTGTTCCTCCATTGCAGCTCCAATTATTTGATGGCACTTCTAATTCTATGATTACCAATGCCATTGACCTTCCTATTTGTTTCAAAAACAGTGTTATCACTCTGATAACATTTTATGACACTCTATTGGATAGATCTAGTTCTTTTGTTCTAGAACACAACTGGCTTGCCCACCACAATCCATTGATTGACTGGGTATTGAGTCATATCTTATTCTGATTATCTGAATCTAACATGTCAATATTTTCAAGCTTATCTTTGCAGCCTCCAGTCTTTTTAACCCAAGCTAACTTCAATTTTGATTCACTGTATTCCTCTGACCTCAGATCTCTGTTTAAAGTGCCTTCTTGATGCTGAACTTCTGGCTAACCCTAATCTAGAGCTTCTTAGTAAGTGTCTTCTACTACTGAAAGGGCTTTTAAGATAGTGGCTCCAAACTAGGCAATAGATGCAAGAATAAATCAAGCTGTGGACCACTTGTAAAAGCTATAGAGATGTTATATGGATAATCTGTGAAAGAGATGTTTCTTCAGATACAATACTAAATCAGAGCTCAAATGAGCAAGACTAGAAATCCAGTCCTGCCTATCTCACCCCTTATATACTGTTAGGGACTACAGATGACTAAGCTAGAAACTACCTAATCTGATAATTCTAAGCCCTGGGCATAAATAAAATAGGATAAAGGGCATGGAATGGAAATAAGAAGTATGGCAGAAGGCCATATAGATATGGGAGAATGGAAGAAAAGCTATAGAATGGAAGTGTAGGGTCAGAGGTACTTGCACCATAAAGATGGGAATCTCTGCCACAGATACATCTAAGATCAGATTCAGATTCAGATCAGATCTAAATAAGATCCATGAAGATAAGAAAGAAAGGCAGTCCCAGAAAAGATCCCAGGAAGATTCATGTCAGGTAACTTATGATTACATGACCACTGCTGAGGGAAAGGAATAATAAATACTCTTAGAAAAGATTAGATCACAGACTAGGGTTAGGCTGAATTTGGGGTTTCTTATATATGATTACATAATGTCACATGACTGGTTCTAGTGCAGCAGTGTCACTTTATAACACTGTTCATTAAGCTACTTAGCTTATTAGCATTTGCACATGCCTGTAGCTTCAATAGCTTAGTCCCATTCTGCCTGCAACTCCATTTTTTAAAAAGTCATCTCTGCTCCACCTCTATTGCCCCTCCTCCAGCTGATCTTTCTGGTGTCCCTCTGGAATATCATGACTTTGCCAATGTGTTTAGCAAAAGCAAGACTTCTACCCTTGCTCTCCATTGCAAGTTTGATCTAAAAATCAACTTGAAAGAAGATACCTCTCTGCCTATTGGCACCACCTACTCCCTTTTGCCCTCTGAGCTTGAAGCACTCAGAATCTTTTTAAATGAACACCTTTCTATGAGATTCATCTGCCCCTTTTCATCCACCCATGCTGCCCCTGTCCTCTTTATTCAAAAGAAGAATGAATTCCTCTGGTTGTGTGTAGATTTCCAAGAACTCAACAAGATCATGAAGAAAGACCACTACCTCCTTTTGCACATCTCTAATCTCCTTAACACACTGAGCTGCACAATCATCTATATCAAGCTTGACCTTAGGCATGCTTATCATTTGGTTTGCATTGCTGAGGGTGATGAATGGAAGACCTCCTTTCATACACACTATGGCTTGTATGAGTGGCTTATTATGCCATTCAGGCTCACCAATGCCCCTGCAGCTTTTCAGTGGTTTATCAATTCTATCTTCACTGATCTTCTTGATGTTTCTGTAATCATTTATTTGAATGATATTCTAATTTTCTCTGCTAACTGAACATTTCATACTAAGCATGTCTGTAAAGTCCTTTATTGACTCCAAAAACACAGCCTCTTCACCAAACCCAAGAAATGTGAATTCCATACCAATTCAGCTGAGTATCTTAAATACCAGCTCTTTTCTTTAGAGCTTACTATGTCCTTTGAAAAGATTCAATCCATCCTGGATTGGCCTGAGCCTTGCAAAGTTCATAACATCCAGCTTTTCCTTGGTTTTGCTAATTTCTACTGCTACTTCATTTGAGGCTACTTCAATATTGACATTTCCCTGACTTATCTCACCTGCAAATCAGCTCATTGGAACTTTGACACTTTTTGTCACACTGCTTTCCAGCATCTCAAAAATGCTTTCACTTCAGCCCCTATTCTAACCCATTAGGTTTCTGATGCTCCTCTCATCATTGAAACTGACACTTCAGACTATGCAATCACTGGAATTCTTTCACTCCAGTATCCAGATAATGAGATCTGCCCTGTCACTTTCTATTTACATATGCTTACCACATCAGAACTCAACTACAATACCCACAATAAGAAGCTTCTTGCCATTTTCACTGTGTTTAAGACTTGGTGGCATTACCTTGAAGGTTCTAGTGCTCCAGTTGATGTTGTTACTAATTACAAGAACCTGGAATACTTTTCTATGTCCAAGCTTCTGACTTGCTGGCAAGCCCAGTGGTCAAAATTTCTTTCTCAATTTAATCTGATCATTTATTTCTATCCAGGTTATTTAGGTGCTAAACCTAACATCTTGACTAGATATTGGGATATCTATCTCAAAGAGGGAAATAGTAACTATACCCATATTAACCTGCATAATTTCCATCCTGTATTCACACAGAAGCAACTTGCTGTGTTCCTCTGGGCTTCCTTCTTAGCATCTCTGGTTTTCCAGTCCATATTCCTTTTTAATCTCAAAACCCTCCATTATGACATCCTCTTAGCACTCCCTTCTGATTCCACTACCACTACCCACTTGTCCAATACCCTCTTGCCTGACTCTTGTTGATCTAAAGATTTAGAAGGCTTCTTGCATCTGAACAACTGCATTTATGTCCCTGATACCTCCAACCTCTGCCTTCAGGTTCTCTGTTACAAGCATGATCACCTCCTATCTGAACACTTTGGACAAAACCAGACACTGGAGCTTATCCATCAAGAATATACCTGATCTGGCATTCAAATATTTGTCAAAAAGTACATTTTCTCATGTACAGCTTGCACCTGTGCCAAGGTACCCCATCATAAACCCTATGGTTTCCTCAAGCAGCTTCCTATTCCAAAAAAGCTGTGGAATTCCATCTCTATGAATTTCATTAAACAACTTCTGGCTTTCTCTGGTTATATTACTATTCTCATCATTGTAGATTGTCTATTGAAGCAGTGCATCTTTATCTCTACAGACAATAATGTGACCTCTTCAGAGCTTGCTAAACTCTTTTTACTCCATGTTTCTTCAAACACAGAGTTCTCTTTCATATTATCTCTAATCATGGTTCTGAGTTTATCTCCCATTTCTTTCATTCCCTGGATCAAGCCCTCAACATCCACCTCCACTTCACCTCTGGCTATTATCCAGAAGATAATGGCCAAATCAAGCAAATGAATCAAACCCTGAAGCAGTATCTACATGTTTATTACAACTACCAGCAAAACAACTGGTCTGAACTCCTACTTCTCACAGAGTTTGCTTACAACAATGTCTCTAATGCTACCACAGGTGTTTTCCCTTTCTTTACTAACAAGGGCTACCATCCAAATATCTCTGTTTATCTGGAATGCAATCTCACCTCTACCTGAGCTTGAGAATATACCATTGATCTTGACTTACTCCATACCTTCCTTTGTAAGAAAATAGCTGCTGCTCAAGTCAGATACCAAGAACTTACAGATGCCCAATGATCTCCAGCACTGGACTTTAAAGTAGGTAACCAGGTATTCATGAAGGTTAAGTACTTTAGAACTATATGGCCATCTAAAAAACTCACCAAAAAAAACTTAGATTCTTATCCCATTATCACTCAGGTAGATTCACTGTCCTTTAAACTTCACCTCCCAGAGAACATGAAGTTCATTTATCCAGTATTTCATGCCTCTCAACTTGAATCCTCTGTTTCCAACACAATCTTCAATTGCATTTAACTATCCCCACTATTGCAGTTGCAATATTGGATGTTGTACAAAAGAGCAACAAACCCTAATCAAGGGCTAACAATGTCAGTGTTGATGTGGTGAGAATATAAGCAAAAGAGTTTATATAAGTAAACACTGTACTAGATAATACAAGTACTCAAGACTGGGGCTTGAGATGTGCTAAGGCTACAGTATTTATATGCTATAGAAGAGTGCATGGATCAAGATTCTAATGGTAATTCTCCCACAGACCCTGAAGCACCATTAAATGGAAATGAAGTCACTGTGAGAATAGCCAATGGCTGAAAAGGAGTGATGCTTCTGAAATAAAAGAAAACAAAAATAAAAAAACAGGCTAAAAGCATGAGGCTAACTGTTATAACCAGTTCCTTTCTGAATGAAACCCTTGATGCTGAGGGAAGGTTATAACTCCAGAGAGCTCTGGAGAGATCTAGAAAGGGTTTTGTTGATTGAATGGGACTTGACTTCACCTTATGTGGTATACCCTTGCACTTTCCAGTGTCCCAATTTACATAGATGATGGAGGTAAAAAAGAGAACTGTTTTAATGCTCAACAGGAGGGACAGGCAGGACAAGGGGAGTCAAGCCTAGTCATGGGGGTGGGATCTTATAACTCCTTCAAGGATATTGCTTGGCTCTGGAGGTTCTCCAGAGCAACCCAGAGAATTAGAGTGAGCCCAAGGGCTTGATTAGAGTGAGGATAAAGACAAGGGGGTATTTATGTCAATATTTGTACTGAGATACAAGATACAAAACTACAGTACTTATACCTCAGAGAGGCAGAACTATCTAGAAGTGTAGCAAAGTGAGATAGGTGCAAACTCAGAAGTGAAGCAGATGTCTAAATATCTAAGGAATAAATGGAGATGTCAGGAAAGACAATGTCCAATCATATCAGACTGAAACTGAAGAGTGACAGAATAAAATAAGGGGAAGCAAGAAACAGAAATAGAACAGAAATAGTAACAATGATGGTAACAGTAACTAAGAGTGGGAACAGTGACAGAGTTATACCAGAATGGTCCAGAGACAATGAAATTGAACTAAGATAGTACTTAACTGGAACTGAAATAGAACTGAAAATGAAATAGGGCAGAGCAGGAGTAGAGGGCCAGGAGTGCATATATGTGTAGCTGGAGCAGACTGGAATGGTGATGGAGGGCCAGAGTTGCCTGGAGGGGAGTCAGAGGGATAGAGTAGCTTACTGGGTACAAGGACCAGTTATAAGCCAGGTCAGAATAGGTCAGAATTGGATCAGAGGTATGAAATATGACACTAATCCTATGCCCTGGGTCTAGACCTCTTATGTGACCCATCATATGCCTAGATAAGATAAAAGATTAGATAACCACATGGTAAAGATAAGATAAGGTCACATGATCAAAAATTGAAAAAGCAAACTATAATATCCACCATTAGTCAAGATCAATGGTAAATCAAAGTTTGAGACCTCTGAAATCCTTAACTCAAAGATAGATCATAGGCAAAGGAACTACAAATTGCTATATTTGGTTAAGTGGTTAGATTATGAGGATACTGACAAGGAAACTTCATGGCTCCTTATCACTGAATTAGATTATACTTTGGAGATTGTAGAGAAGTTTCACCTCTGTTATCCAGACAAACCTGGGCTATCTTATAACTGACTAACTGAGTAGTTGATCTAGTGATCTAGTTACAAGAAGCCCTATCTACTCAATGATTACCTTTTCAATCTTCTCCTTATCTCCATTATCTATCACTGTAATCCTGCCAACTTTCACATATAGCTCCATTAACTTCTCCACTACCTTATCAATTTCCCCATTCTCTGTCTTACTTCCAGAACCTTCCTTGTCTTTCCCCTTAGCCACCCATGCCCTGTTTAAGGCATCAACCAGCCATTCCAGCAGCCAGTTCTTGCATCTTATCTTCTGCTGCACCTTCTTACCTACTTCCCTTATTGACATCTCCATTAGGTAATAGCTCTCAGTCATCTACCAGAGACTCTCTTCTGTCTCCTCCAAGTCTGCCCTACCTCTAAGCACCTTACCTTCCCCATTCTTCTTCCTTTATTTTCTCTCCAGCTTCTCCTGGCCAGAGCAATTACACCTTATCTTTATCTCTATGCAGGCAAGGCATGATGTCAACTTGCCAGGGCCCACCTTGCATCCCTGCCCTTAGTCATTGCACCTTTAGCACCTCAGTCCCTCCTTCATCCCTCTCTTGCCCTTGTTGTTACTTGATCCTGCCTGAGTCTGGCAAAGTTCCTCTATTTAAACCAGAATTGAGTTCTAAGTCATTGATAGCCTAATCAGTACTCACCTGCCTCTGAACTACCACCACCATCTTCTCTGACTCCCACCTCCTCTCCTCCATCACCTTCTGCTTTTTCTCCACCCTTTTCTGGGCCTCCTTCTTCTTTTAAGCCCTTTCTTGCTGCTTCTGCTCAGCATACTTCATGTTACCAAGTTCCTCATTATCTTCAAGGTGCTCCTCAAGGTGCTTGTCAGATCAAGTATGAATGTTGGTGAATAAAGCCATGAGGGAAAAAGGTTGCTTGGATAGTCTTTGCTGGAATGGTAGCTTTTTATAGGCCTCTAGCCAATCAAATCTCAACACTTACTCTGACTGATTACTAAATGAGATCACATGCTTAGTGATCTTCAGAGATTCAGGCCTTAAAAGGGGAATACTATTATATTCCATGCCAATAAGTTTACTCTGCTTCATTTTTAGTACAACTTTTGGGCTTTTAAGCTACATATTTTCTAATTCCCTTTACCTCCATTCCTTATGTTGATTACAAATTTATCTACATTAACTCCATAACTTTCTAATACAACTCTATAGTTTCTTCAATCTCAATTCCTGTTCCTGTTCCTTTCTTTCTTACCTCTTTCTGTCACCATTTAGTTTCAGTTTGACATTATTTAATGTTGTCTTCCCTGGTATCTCCATTTGTATCCAGGATACATCAGCACCTGCTTTACTTATGAAACAACTTCTTTTGCATCTTTGTTCCTCTTTTAGATAATCCACTTCTTCAAGATATAAGTATAGTAGTTCTGTATCTTGTACCTTAGTTCAAATATTGACCATAACATAATGTTATAATTATTCTTGACCCCCTCTTGCTTCATAACTTAATGTTGTATCTTACTCTAAGTCTCACAACTTAATATTGTATCCCTCAGTAAAAAATCTTATGACTTATTTCAAAGCTCTGACTCTCTTCCAACCCCTCCATAAATCAGGGCACCTGGTACTAGCATAAGGGTACACCACATAAGGTAAAGCCAAACCCTATTCTCTCTGAAGTTATTCAGAGTACTGTTATGTTAGGTCTGGATAGAGACTAGCATAGATCTTGCTGGTGGGGGACAAGTGAGAGGCTCTACAAGATGTAAGCCTCAAGACAAGTGGATAGGTAACAAACAAAGTTATGCCTTGAAAACCAGCAACAGATGTGGAGCTATGTTAAATTTGGATGCTAGAACAACTTATACTTTAGACTGGAGACTGCCAGGACAGATCAAGAGTGGATTCCTAGTACTAGATACAAGGATAAGGGATATGCAAGAAATCACAAGGTAAAAGTAGTGTAGAGAGGAAGAAGACAGGAAATATGCTACTTTATAGTACAATGAATAGAGTTTGAGTGGCAACAACTACCATAATCATGCTAATGAATAATAAGTAAACTATCTGTGTGAAAATGGATGGAAAGCAATGGAATAATTATAAGTCAGCTGATTAAGAGATAAAACATCTGAGCAAAGGATATAACAAAAAAGTGGCCTAGGCTAGGCTAGGGCACAAGAAGAGCAGAAGTCTATCATGGAATGTGAACAAGAAAGCACCCAAGGTATGTGAAAAGCAGAAGCTAAGATACAAAATAAAGAAAAAAAGAAAAAAAAAGGGAAATCATAATATTACCCCCCTGCTAGGGGTAAAGGATCCCCTAAACCCTTAAAAGGCATCATAGGAGGAGCTAGGGGAATCAGTGATGTTGGCCCAGCCAACTTCATTGATAACATTATCACAGAAGTCATTATTGGTGTGATAAAAAGGTGATGAAGGTAATAAAGCTAAAATGCAGCTTTCTAATGTGTTAACCTAAATCCTAACACCTCCTTGGTGTATGCTTTCTAAGACCTGAGTAGTGACTTTGGACTAGAGTCACAAGAACTAGGCAAGAGTAATAGAGAAAGGTAAGAGTCAAGAGACTTTAAGAACTGGAGGGTTCAAGTGCACAAGACTGGAAAAACCCAGGCTTGAGCTGACCTCCTTATATATTGCTACATTATGCACACAGACCATGTAAATGGTGCTGGCCCTAAATAATGTACAGTAAGCTAACCAATAGCAGAAAGAGAGTGGGGACCTAGAAATACAGCAGGAAACAATAAGGCATGACATTAGAGTCTAGATGGCTCTAGACTTGTGACATGTGAAGAAGTGAAATAGTGAAGAGGTGAAAAGGGTGAAGGTGTCAAATGTGAAAGTGTGAAGATGTGACAGATCACATGATGTAATAATGTGAAGAGCTACAGTTGTGAGAAGAAAGTGCCAAAAAAGTAAAAAATAAAAAAGTGCATTATAACAAGAGCTGTGGGAGGGTAATGGTATAATTCCTGGGAGTGACAAGAGCTGCAGAAGCATCAGAAGAAGCAAGAGGACCTGCAGGACAAGTTGCAGAAGAAGCTGCAGGAAAAGAAGGATACAGAAAAGAAGACAAGGGGGTTAATAACATGGTATTGAGCTGGGCAGCAGAATTGAGTATGTCTGGAATGCCAATGGAGGCAGTAGAGATATTGATAGGAGGGATAGTTGATATAAATGTGTCCCAAACAGCAGCAGTGGAAGCATGCTTTGTAAAAGTGAGGGTAAAAAGAAGAAAGGTGGCTATTACCATGAAGGCCAGTTCACTAGACTTCAGCACATTTGAGAGTAGTGATCTCATCATCATCTAGAGGGAAAGAAGAGGCTAAAGGGGTAGATAGTGTGTAGCCTCAAGCAGCAGCAAGTTCACACATATATTAGTCAAGATCTACCAGAAACTCACCCATTTCTAGCTGATAGGTAAGCATCTCAATATTAGAGAGAAGCTCATGGTAAATGGAAGTGAGAAGGGCCTGGGTGAGGAAGATCCTGGCATTAGGGATGCAAGCAAGGATGGTAGCAAGAAGAGGAAGACAAAGGAGCTACATATAAATCTGGTAGATAAGCCAGAAAGGGGAGAATATGTTGAGATGGAAGCTAATGGAGATGGCAAGACAAGAGTCCATAACAAAAGTCATGACACAGTAAGAGTACCCCTAAGTGGAAGCACTGGGGCAAAGGGCATAAGTAGAGAGTGGGAGGTCAATGCTAAGTATACTGCTAGAGGCAGTGTCAATGGCAGGAGGAGAGATGGAAATAGCAGGGGGTAAAGCTATGAAATCCTTGAAAGGGAGATCAGAGGCAAGAGATAATAGAGGGGAAGAAAATTATGTATCAAAAATACTAGTACTAGTAGGCAAAGAAATTAAAGAGGGCTTAATGAAGACCTTCTGGGTAATAGGAAGCTGGAACAATAAAGCAGGTGGAGTATTGAAAGGGGTATTGCATGAGCAGAAGCCTTGTGTTATATCCCGGACCTCCGACCCAAATTCCAACCATATTCTGACCCAGCTTACCACTTCCACCCCTCAGCATTAAACACTCCCCCAGACTTTCGCTTCCACTCTGCCCATCCCACTTCCAGTCTATCTCTGCTCCAGTTAAGTACTACCCTAGTTCCCCTTCATTATCTCTGGACCTTCCCACCATAACTCCATTACCATTCCCAGTCAGCTACCATTATCATCATTGTTACTACTCCTGTTCTGTTCCTGTTTCTTGCTCTCCCCTGTTTCATCCTGTCACCCTTCAGTTTCAGTCTGACATAATTGAACATTGTCTTCTCAACATCTTCATTTGTTTCCTAGATACCTAGACATCTGCTTCACTTCTGAGCTTGCACCTGTCTCATTTCGATATACTCCTAGATAGTTCTGCCTCTCTGAGGTATAAGTACTATAGTTCTGTATCTTGTACCTCAGTACGAATATTGACAAAAACACCAGAACCCTCTTGTTGTTATCCTTACTCTGCATGAGCCCTTGGACCCACTTCAACCCTCTGGGTTACCCTAGAATACCTCCGAGACTACATGATATCCTCAAAGGAGTCATAAAGCCTCACCTTTATGACTGGCCTTGTCACCCACCCTGACACCTATGTAAATCAGGACAACGGAGAAGTGCAAGGGTACATCCCATAAGGTGAAGCTGAGTCCCGTTCAACCATTGAAACCCTTCCCAGATTTCCCCAGAATTCTCCAGAGCACCCAGAGTTCTAATCTACCTCCAGCATCAAGGTTTTCAATTACAAGAAGAACTGGTTAAAAGTATACTTGTCTGGGTATAGGTTTTAACAGTCTCTTTAAGAAGGATGGAAAGGTTTTAACACCTTGGCTGATGGTAAAGGTCATGGCTATTTGTGTAAACAGTTGGTTTTCTTGGTGGTAATGCAAGGATAAGAAGCAACTGGGGGAAATTGACAAGGGTAAAGGAGTTTATACTCATTTAGGGCAGACTGGGAACATTTCAGATTCCACTTGGGTTTCCATAAGTTATCTTCTGCTAAGTACCCTTTCCATTAGATCAGAAACTGGCAATTGCCAGGAAGGCCATAATGTTTCAATATCTGCTCTATTTCATATTCTTCCTTATCTTCTATAAGGTCCAGAGGTGGAGTGGGGAAGTTTTTTCCATATATATCATTTTTACAATAGGGTAATAACAATAACATATGAAATACCAGGTAAATCTTCCATGTGAATAGAAGATAAAGGTAATAGGTGATAAAGAACAGGATCTCAGTGATAGTAAAGGGTCCTTCCCTTTTTGATGATAGTTTCAAATAAACAATAGCCCATTTTAAATTACAGGCTTTTAATCACATTTTGTCTTCCTTAGCAAATGAAGAAAAGGTGAAATGAATGTGAGATGCCATGGTTTGGTATGCTAGATCATGTGTGGTAAGGGCTTCATTATGTGCTGCAAGGAGTGTCTTAGTGTAGTCAGCAATAGAAGATATCAGGGATTCCTCTATAATAGATGGAAATGCATAAGATTTATATTCTATTATAAGGTAGAATGGAAATTGTCCAGTGACAGAGTAGGGGCAATGGTTGTGAATGAACTCAGCATGGGTAATGGAATCTGCCCATCCAGTAGGGTTAGATCTGCAGTAGATGTGGAGGTAGATCTCAAGCTTCTGATTAACACATTCAGTCTCTCTATCAGACTAAGGGTGATATGTGGTAGACAGCAAGAGATTATACTCAAGGAATTTATCAAGCTTCTTAATAAAGGCAGATATGAACTGAGGGCCTCAATCAGAGATAATTTTGTCATATAGCCCAAAGCAGAGGAAAACTTTGTGGAAAAACAGGGTGGTGATATCCTATGTGATGACAGATTTCTTAGTGGGGCAAAGAATTACCCTATTTATAAGCCTGTGGTCAACCATGACCAACAAGGCATTAAAGCTGGAGGAAGGTGGAAGGTTGGTAATCAGATTACACAAGATCTGTTGGAAGGGGCAATTAGTGGTGGAGCAGATGGAGGAGAGTACAGAAGTGGAAGGGTGAGTGGTTGCTTTGTTCTGCTGGCAAACAGGACAGCCAGCAACATAGTTGTGGATAAAGAAGGCTAGGCCAGGCCACCAGAACTCAGCAGAGATGAGTTGGCAAGTCTTAAGATGGCCAGGATGGCTGGCAGAGAGGTGATCATAATAGCATTGGAGAATTTCATGGCAGAGGTTAATGGAGGAGGAAATAAAGATGCATTCTTGGTAAGTGAGGAGGCCATCAGTTTCCTGCCAATTGAAGATACAGAAGTGAAGGAATTTCTTATCAGCAGAGGCATTCAACTTCTGAAGGATGGGGAGACAAAGAGGATTGATCATCTGATGTTTCTTAATGTGCATGGTGAGGTCAGCATCAATAAGATTAACAAAGAACTCTGGAGAAAGCAGGGTAACCTCCTGGTTATCAAGGGAGGTGTCAGGGCAAAGATCAGGATGGAAAGAAAGGGCATCAGGCCCAGCAAGGGAGGTACCACCAACATAAGAGAGTTGCAAGTCAAAGTCAGCAATGTCAAGAAGCCAGCAAGCTTGGTGGTGGTTGAGTTTCTGAAGGGTTTTAAAGTATGTCAGGTTCTTATGGTTAGTAAAAACCTAAATGAAGGTTAAGGACCCAAAAAGATATTGTCTCCAGACTTTCAAGGCATGGATAACTGTGAGGAGTTCACAGTCATAGATGTTATAGTTCCACTTGGCAGTGGAGAATGTTTGAGAGAGGTAAGAACAGGGATGCCAATCCCCATTCTCATTAGTCTGAAGAAGAATATCACCTGAGGCATAAGCAGAGGCATCAGTGGCAATGGCAAAAGAATGAGAGAGGTCCAGCATCTGCAGGACCAGCTAAGAGAGGAAAATGGCCTTGAGAGAGTCAAAGGCCTTTTGCATGGCAGGGGACCAAGACCAGGCTATAGCCTTCTTGATAAGGTCAAGAAGGGGATAAGTGATGGTAGAATAGTTAGGGATAAACCATCTATAGAAATTAGCAAAGCCAAGGAATGAGCAGACATTCTTGACTTTTAAGGGGATAGGCCATTGTAAAATGCCCACAAGCTTAATAGAGTCCATGGCAAGTTTACCAGGATAAACAATTATTCCAAGGTATTTAACCTAGAAGATGGTAAAGGTGCATTTCTCCAGTTTGAGGTGAAGATCAAGGTCCATCATCTATTGAAGGATGTGGGAGGTTTACTCCTGATGGATGTCAGCATCAGAAGAAGAGATAAGGAGGTCATCCATATAGATAATAAGCCATCCTTTAGCAATTATGTTATAGAAGAAGTCATTCATGAATTTCTGAAAAGTAGCAGGTGAGTTGTTCAAACCAAAGAACATCACTGTGGATTTAAAGAGCCCCTTATGGGTAATGAAGGCAGCTTTTCACTGATATTCATCACAGATATGGACATTGTTATAACTCCATCTGACATTAAACTTTGTGAAAAGCTTCATATCACAGAGCTTATCTATAAGATCAGAGATAAGGGGTAAAGGATAGGCATCCTGAATGGTATGCTTGTTCAGGTACCTATAGTCTTGGCAGGGGCAGAGTTTACCATCCTTCTTTTTAATGAAGAAAAAGGACAAAGCTTGAAGAGAGTTAGAAGAATGGATCTTTCTGGCATGAAAGTTCTCTTCAAGAAAATCTTCTGTGGCCTGTTACTCAGGTGGGGATAAGGGGTAAACCTTACCTATCTTTGGGACAAACATGTTCTTCAGATTGATCTTGTGATCATAAGGGCAAGAGAATAGAAGATAATCAAGAGTTTTTGGGGTATCAGAGAATATGGAAGAGAACTGGGAGTATTTAGGGGAAAGAATTGTCTTGAATTTGGCCTTTTCAGCCTTGATTGCCAACTCAGTGGAAGTAGTGAGTCAGGCAATGATAATTTCAGGGAGGTAAGCTGAGTAGTGATCTAAGATCCTGCTAGAGTGGCAATTATAGAGTGAGTCATTAATAGACTGCTCTGGGGTTACATAGTTCAGATAGCAGACTAGGAGTTCATTGTGGGGAACAATAATGTTATTGAGGAGTTATTATAATTTCCTCTCTTTTCCTCTTCTTTTCTTTGTCTCACCATGTAGCTTCTGCTTTTCTCACATCTCAGGTGCTTTCTTGTTTACCTTTACTCATAGATTCCACTCTTCTCACACTCTGGCCTTGCCTAGACTGCTCTCTTATTATGCCCTTTGCCCAGGCCTTCTATCTCTCAATCAGCTGACTCATAATCATTCCATCACTTTCCATCCATTTCCACATGAATATCTTACTCATTATTCATTAGTATGATTACTTCATTAATCTCTGCTTAAACCTTGTTAACTGTACTATAAAGTAGCATACTCCCTGTCTCCTTTCTTCTTACACTACTTCTACCTTGCAATTACCTCACAGTTCTTGCATCTTCTTGCCCTTGTACCTAGTACTTGAAATCTACCACTTGTGTCCTGGCACTTATCCAGAGAGTTATTAGCATCTGACTTTAGCACACCCCTGGGAGTGTAGCTGGTATTACTAAGGCACAATACCTCATTTATTACCTTTTACTTCTTCTTGAGGCTTACTTTTGGTAGAGCCTCCCCCACTTTTCACAGCAAGGTCTATGCCTGTCTCTACCTGGGCCTAGTGTAACAAAAGAAGTAGCATATTCTACTTGTGGCTACCATTGCTGTAGTCTTCTCCCATTATTCTGCCCAAACTACCCTCACTGTTTGATTCCCTCTGGGGCAAGCCTAGAACTTCAACCTCAGACCCTCTCAAGTCCACTTTAGAGCCCAAGAACCCCTCCTCTCTGGATTGCCCTTCCATATCAGAAGATGTGCTTGCAGATATTCTTGTTTTCTTTCAAGAAAAAGTACAAGAAGATCATGACTGTCATATCCCATACCTCTGACCTAATTCTGATCTAATTCTGATCCAGCTTATGACTGGTTCTCATACCCAGTAAGCCACTCTAGTTCTCTGACTCTCCTCCAGGCAATTCTGGCCCTCTATCACCATTTCAGTTCACCCATGTATGCTTTCCACCTTCAATTGAGATATACTTTCCTGGCCTTTACTCCCACTTTACCTTATTTTGTTTCTAGTCCCATCTCTGTTCCAGTTAAGTACTATCTCAGTTTCCATTTTGTCATCTTCAGACCATTCCAGTATAACTCCATTACCATTCTTAGTTTCAGTTACTATTACTATTATTGTTACTATTACTATTCTGTTCCTGTTCCTGGTTTCCCCTCATTTCATCCTATTACCCTTCAGTTTTAGTCTGACATAATTGGACAATGTCTTTCCTGATATCTCCATTTGTTTCTTATATATTTAGATATCTGCTTTACTTTTAAGTTTGCACCTGTTTTACTTTGCTACACTTCTAAATAGTTCTGCCTCTCTAAGATATAAATACAGTAGTTCTGTATCTTGTACCTCAGTATGAATATTGACATAAACACTCTCTTGTCATTGTCCTCACTCTGATTAAGCCCTTGGATTTACTCTGACCCTCTGGGTTACTCTAGAGCATTTCTGGGGTCAAGTGATATTTTTGAAGGAATTGTAAGGTCCCATTCCCATAACTAGGCTTGACTCTCCTTGTCCTGCCTGTCCCTCTTGTTGAGCACTGAGATAGTCCTCTTCCCCACCTCTGACATCTATATAAATCAGAATACCAGAAAGTGTAAGGATATATCACATAAGATAAAGCCAAGTCCTGTTCAATCAACCAACCCTTTCCAAATCATATGTTTGAACAGTATACTCAAGCTAGAGATATATAGGTTTTAACAGTATATTCATACTACTACTTGCACTTCTCCAAGCCTTTATTTCAGGATTGGCCTAGACTGTCTCTCAACACCCAACTTCAAACCACCTGCATGCTTGGTGCACTTATGGGTGATCTCTCTGAGATATCTGAAACCTTAACCCATTCCTCATGCTATCTGTTAGGCTATAACTACCAATAACTCCATTATAACTTTGTACTCTTCTGGGCATCCAACCTCTAAGTTGATCTATCCTTCACATGGCACAAGCTCCCTATCATTCCCAACCTTCTGAGCCTCTCTAAGCTACTTCAATATTTTACAATGCCAGTTATTGGCCCTAGTGCTCAAGATACATGTACCTAGATTTAACTTCTGACTCCTGATCCTGGCATTTCCCTATTCCTGACTCCAGGCTCTCCAGAGCAGCTGTAACTCTCTACTATTATATAGTATCACCAGTCCTCATAGACTCTCAAATACAGTTTAGATTATGGTTGCCTACCCATAAGTGCCACTTCCTCTGTTTTTCCCTGTTTCTTTCTGGCAGCTGACTCTGGTCCTCTGATACTTTGTTGTCACCTGGTAATTCTTGACAGAAAACCACTCCATGTCACTCTGGACCATTCTAACCAACTTCTCATGTCTAGATCTCACCACCATAGTCTAAGTATCCTCTAGCCATTTCCCAACCCTTTCCTTGACAAGTCACTCCAGGATTACCAATAGGCTGTTATCACCCTCTTGCATCTGTTTTCTACTTCTAGATAATCCATTTCTGGCCATCAGTTCTAGCCTTTCAAAACCTGGCTTTTCAAGTATAACAAGTCTATTAAATCTAACCCCTTGTCTTTCCAACCTCTGGCATTGCACTTCCATGCACTTCCAATCATTATGATTCCTCATTGGATACCTTGTTCTGTTTAAGATTTGGGAGCTCCAACACTCCAACCCTTTTCTGCCCATTTCCCACTTCCTTCTAATGCTTCTTCTTTTCCTTCAATTTTGCCTCTTCTGCTCAAGCTATTGTACCTTCACACACCCTACAAAGACTGTTTGATTTACTCTATCAATGCTTAGCATTACCCTCTGCTGGATGGTTTGTATTCACTGATTCTAGAACACCACTAACTTACCCACTGTGGTCTGTTGACTCTGGGTATTGAATAGTACCTTGTCTGTTTACTGGATAACACATGCCAGCACCTTATGCACCCCCTGTAGCTCCATATTACTCTGATCTCAGCTAACTCTGATCCCAAACCACAGCTTTTTCATCATTATCTAGTAGTTATGACTCCATTGCCTAAGTGCATAGTCATCTCTGCATCACTCTGCTCTCTGTAGCAGGCCAGTTTCATCTGTTGATATGCCTATCAGAAAGACACACCATCTGCCTCCAACCTTCTCTGAACTTGTAGCATTGACCCTTTGTTCTTCTTTGTCCTTGACCTGTCTGACACTTGTTTTCTTATTCTTGCAGTTTTGAGGTATACTTACCTTTCTGTCCAACAAGGCTTCAGAAGTACCACCTCTCTTCCTCTGCACTCCAATGCACTTACCACATTTTGTCTTGCATGCCCAAAGTCTTCTTGTCCTCTCTGGGCATCTCTGTCTCTTTCCATTTTCCCCAGAAAGCTTATCATTCTGTCATAACTGTGCTACAATTACCCTTTCTTTCCCTACTTGCAGTTAATTGAGCTTTGTTTCAGCTCCTTATTGGTACCTGCTTGGATTTCCTTGATATGGCACTACATTTTTCATTAATGTGCCACCTTCCTATAACT